>CM076569.1:72069334-72238208 GCA_034641835.2 Pinus albicaulis | reverse complement strand
GTGAGCAATCTTTATTAGTGAGCAGAAAGTATCAAACATATTTGTTAATGTAACAACAGTCTTAATATGTGAGAAACAAGTATTAAGCAGATTAGATAAACCACATCAACACATGCACAAAGACACCAGATATAAGTGGAAACCCATAAAGGGAGAAAACCACATCTTATTATTGTTGTGATGCAAAGGCAAGCTCCAACTCCCTCTCACCACTAATTTTCTGTAGGCACCAACCTACAGGAGGCTCCTACCTCAATTCTGCAAGCTAAAACTTGCAAGGAAGCTCCAACTCCCATTAATTTTCTGCAGGCACCAACCTACAGGAGGCTCCAACCTCAGTGAGCTACAACTGACATTTTATCAAGCTACAACTTTATGTGAAAGCACCAACTCCCATCTATTTTCTGCTGGCACCAACCTACAGGAGGCTTCAACCTCAGTCAGCTACAACTGACAGCTATCAAGCTGCAACTTGATAGGGAAGCTCCAACTTCCTCAACTTATCAAACTAAATGTTTGTTGATTTACTTCAGATATCAGCTCTGTTCTGTAGCTTCTCTTTTCTGCTCTTCTTATCTTAGTCTTCTCTGCATTATTCTTATATATTCTACATTCTCTATATTTGCTCTCTCTCCCTATCTCCCCCCCTTTTTTTTTCATATCAATGTGATATTCTATATATAGATTTCGTCGCATGACTCTTTACATTCCTCAGAGAGTTTGAATTGAATAGTCCTGACCTTTTGACTTTTGTCTTCTCATTCCTTTATCTAACTCAATTATAATAATAATATGTACAAATTTCCATGCTACAGTGGGATTTTGTCTTTTCCTTAGGATACTTGCCTTTGCATCACAAATAATAAAAAATTAATTACAACATTAACATTCACATTTTTTAATTACATATTTCAATTTTACTCGGCTCCTTTTCTGGATTTTGGCTTTACTGGATTTTTCTTTTCCTGCTGCTGATAAGAACCTATTCTGCATACACTTTGTTCACTGTCATTTGCATATTCCCTATTTTCTGTGCTTATTCACCTATCCAAATCATTCCTGTACATATTCCTGTTCACCTAACTTTAATCTCTGCAAGCTATCCTCTTCTTTTTCCTTTTCCATAATTGCATCCAAGATTCATGCCCAATCATTTCCCAAGTCTGGGCAATTTCACAATCTCTTATTCCATGCTGGAAAATTCAAACAATAAGGCTGGACTATTTTAATATCTCAATTCAAAGAATTGAAATATTAATTCAATACTCCTCTGTAGTTATAACCGACAGTCCATTATGGATACATATGCGCTGATTCTGCATTCACAACCATTCTACGCAACATATTCATTGAACTTCGGCGTATTAAAAGATATTCCATGTTGCGCCACTTCACATATACAGTCATTGTACATAGTATATTACGCCTTCAATAATAATTGGCAATCTTTTATTTATTTGAAACCTTAGTCAGACTCTTTTAATATATTCCACTATATATTAAGATTATAATACGTCTAAAACATTAATAAACCGATTCATTATATATGACTCTACCAGGCCCCACAACTCAGTTAAACAACCAATCCACAGGCATGCCGTGCCTGGCAATATCTGTGCGATTTCAACAAACCTCAACATCTTCGTTTAATGATCTCCGTCCGATGCTCCTCCGCCAGGTCGACGATTTATATCCATTTCGCTTGGCGTCTTTGGTCGGTGTATAATGTGCGAAATTGCAAGTTAAACGGTGGCTTCCAATACCGCCTATGCCACGTGTCACGAAGTCTATGGAATCGCTGCGATTTCTGCAAAACCACCTTACGGTTGAAAGGTGGTGCGGAATTGGGAAATCCGCCTCCGTGAACCCGCTCGTGGTTTCAGTCCCCTCACGGTTCCTCCGGTCAAGGTTTCGGTTCCCCCTGTGCTCCAAGTTCCGTTCTTCGTTCAATTATATATATATATATATATATATATTTCGATTATGGTTCCGTTCCATTCACACTGTACATTTGACTGTGGTTCTGCCTCCACTATTACTGCAGTCAATACACGGTTTCTTGTTATAAAAGGTTCTTTTATATTTCGACGTAGAGTTCCACCATACATAACACTTGCACCATACATAACCCTTGCAGATTTCCACCATACATAACACGGTTTCGTTTATTCTTATGCAGAGGTTTCTTATGCATTTATTTTAAATATTCTGCTATAGGGTCTCATTCATACGTAATTCTCGTCACAGGGTTTGTATATCCTCCCCACAAGTACATACAGTTTGGACACCATTTCTACACATTATCATACATTCTTCTTCCTTAATATACAGGAAGATTCTTAGCTTGATTTACAGGGTCCGGCTTCTACAAGAGCTTGCAGGAATTTCACCAATAAATGCACAATTAAAAAGGTCCTCTCCATACAGAATTAAACAACAAACGCACAGTTACATTGGGACAATTTCCTCATATGATTCGACCAAGAACACATAAAGTCACACATGGAACTTATTCACAATTCTTCATAAACAGATATATGTATATATGTTGCTTGTACTCCAGCCCTCTTCTGCCATTTAAGCAATACTCCAACTCATCCCCAAGAATATTAAGTCTTTACTACAGATTTAGTCTATCATTGATGAATAATTTCTCAATAATTCATCTGCAAACTGTATTAAACCCCTAATTCATAGATAAACCAATTCTGCTACAATTCCTCTGTTTCTTCTGCTGCCTCTGCTACTTCTCTGTCTATTTTTCCTTATGGATAGTTTAGGTGCTGCTCCTATATTTACCTTTGCCATCTCCTTTTCCATATCCTTTCCTTTGCTATCAATGACAACATTTCCAACACCCTCCCCCCATTCTTGTACCCACCCTTCCCCCCCTCTCTCGGTATCCTCCTTGGAATCCCAGACCTCACATCCCTGCCATCGTAGATCCCTCACCCAACCTCACTCTCTCACCGCTGAGACTGGTAGTCTCATGTTGATTGACCATAGCTGAGTTAAACCTAGTAGGGGGAGAAACTCAAATATATCCAAGGCTATTATTCAAGCATAATTGGATATATTAGACGACAAACTAAAACCTCTCGAAGGGGTCCTTAGAGCATGGATGACCCAGCCCACGGTTACCTTATGAAAATCCTATCTTTCAACTGTCATGGGCTGGCGAGCCCTGATAAAAAATTTTCCCTGCGACGATTATTGCATAGCTCTCCCTTTGACATTATAGTCCTCCAAGAAACCTTAGACACATCTGAACATGTTATCTCTGCTCTTCAATCCATATGTCTGAGCTGGAATTTCTAGACATTGGACACTCGCAGATGCTTTAAAGGAATTTTAATTGGTACCAACCCTCGTACCATTAGGATCTTGAATGAATGGGTTGGGAAGGGTTTCTTGGGATGGATGTCTTCTCCTCCGAGCTCGGATCTGAATATTGGCTCATTAACATCTATGCTCCTTGTTCCTCCCATCTTCCCTTCTGGAAAAACCTCCTCAATACCTCCCTCTTTCTAGCTCAAAACCTTATCATTGGCAAGGATCTCAACTTCTCTTTGGGACTCGCTGAATCATGGGGGCCCCTTGCACAAGAAGACCCTCTGGCAGTTGAAATGGCACATCTCATCTAGGCTTGTCACATAATCGATATCCCCATGCCCTGAATCCATCCCACTTGGAGCAATCAATGGATTGGAGAGGCCGCTGTCGCCCAGAGGCTTGAATGATTTCTCATCCATGAATCCCTCACAAGCTTTAGAATATTGTATCGTCAATGGGTTGGATGAGGAGGCATATATGATCATCTACCTATTTATTTGGAGATTACTCGTAGTCATGGGAAGCCCTATAGTCCATTCAAATTTAGCTCTACTTGGCTGGCCTATCCTGAGTACAGTGATATGGTAACCAAGTATTGGAATTCCCACCCCATTGAACCTGAATCCTCAACTTTAGCTACTTTTGTTGTTAAGATGAAGGAAATTAAGAAATTAACGAAAACATGGGCTAGAGAGAAAAGGAAAAAGGATGAGGACACACTGCACAAAACTGAAGAAGGTATAGTTGGGATTCAATCGACTTTACTGATTGGGCCATGCACTGAAAGCATCAGAACACAACTCTCCCAGCTTATTATTGATTGAAACTAGATTCTCAAGCACCAAGAGGAAAGTTGGCACCTCCGAAGCAGAGCCATATGGATGAAATATGAGGATGAGAACTCCAAATTATTTCACCATTTTGCAAATGGGTGCAAAGAAATCAACACCATCTAGTCTCTGAAGGATCATCATGGAAATCAGGCTCAGAATTTCCATCAACTGGCACACATGGGGGTTGAACTTTTTTGCAACTTATATAAAGCCCCAGATAACACAAACCTGGTTGATATTATAAGGGTGGCAATATTATTCCCGAGATTTATGGAACAGGATGATGAAGTTCAACTGATTATACCAATCACTTTATAGGAACTCGAGGATACCCTGAAATGGTTCCAAAAAGATAAGAGTCTTAGGCCAAACGGATGGCCCATTGAATTGTATTTGGCTTTTTTCGACATGATGGGTTAGGATATTTTTAACTTTTTTGAAGAATGTCAAACTTCTGGAAGATTACATGATGCCTATAACTCCACTTTCATTGCCCTCATCCCAAAATCTAATGATCCCAACATTTCTTTGAAATCTGACCAATTTCCCTTTGCAATTTCCTTTACAAAATCCATGCCAAAATCATTGCAAATCATATAAAACCCATCCTCTTTGCACACATATCACTTGAACAATTTTCCTTTTTCCACCACTGCCAAATCCATGAAGCCATAGGCACTACTTAGGAAGTGCTCCACTCAATTAAGCTCAAATATCTCAAAAGTATCATCCTAAAACTAGACCTCGCTAAGGCTTTTGATCAATCTAATTGGCTCTAAATCCACATGATACTTACCCATTTGGGCTTTCCTTACAACTTCATCAAATGGATCATGTGCTACATCATTAATGTCTCTTTTAGTATCCTCATCAATGGCTCTGCATCTCCGTTCTTCCACTCAGAAAGAGGACTTCGAAAAGGGTGCCCCCTCTCCCCTCTCCTCTTCCTCCTTATAATGGAAGCTTTGAGAAGATTAATTAAGAATGAGAAGAATTTGGGTTGACTTAGGGCATCAGAATTGCTAAGAGCTACACCCTCACTAAATTCGTATTTGTAGATTATGTGCTCATATTGCTTAATGGTTCCATTGGTGACATCCTATCCTTTTCGGTTGTCCTATCTGATTTCAGTATAGCTACAGGTATGGCATGCAATGCATTAAAATCAACAATCACTATCAACAGATTCTTCCCTCAGGAGAGAATAATACCATTGAATCGATTTCCATTTCCCCCCTTAAATTCACAGGATGGGCTCAGATATCTTGGGTTTAGACTTAAACCCTCTGACTACAGGATTGCAGACTAGACCTGGCTCATTTCCAAATTGGAAAAAATGATATGCATTTGGCATAATAGATTATTGTCTAGATTTGGCCAATTAACTCTCCTAAAATTTGTGTTGGAAGCCACACCAATTTATTGGATGTCTCTAGCTTGGATTCCTCGAGCCATCATCAATAAAATACAACATCTATGCAACATATTTCTATGGAACGAGAATCGTGATGGACATACTTTTACATGGATCAAACGGGACAACATTACTATCCCAAAAAAATGAGGACGATGTGGAATCAAAAATATGGATATATTTTCAAAAGCCCTTGCTGCAAAAATGGGATGGTCGATCATGACGTCCAAGAATCTATGGACGCAGGTGGTATATATGAAATAAATCTGGCCACTACACATCCAACATCCTACTTGGAGTCAACGCAACATATCATCCATTTGGAAGGTCGTCATCACATCTCTTCCACACATTAGAAATGGTCTATCTTGGAGAATCAGATCTGGTAATCAAGCGTGCATTAGCATTGATCCTTGGTCTGGGAGTGGGAATGCACACTCTCTTCCACAAGATATAATTAATCATTTGAAAAAACATGGAAGTTTTTATATTGCTCAGATTGTGGACCCTCAGAATACGACCCTCTTACTACAAGGATGGAAATCTGCCACACAGATTGGTCTCTTGAGGCCAATGCACCAAGCTTGGAAGACATATTTATCTGCGCTGGCTAAATTTCACATTCGCATTGGAATAGTGGATGATGAAATTATCTGGGTTCCCGGAAAATCTGGAATTTAGACACCAAAGGAAGGATATCATATACTCAGATCATCTCCCACAAAGATTGGAATGGTGGTGGCATCTCATTTGGAAGCTCAAATCACCTCTGTGCACCAGAATTTTCATTTGGTGCTCTATAAACAAGATCTCTCCCACCTTGGACAACTTACACAAGAGATCCATACATGGTCCCTCTTGGTGTACCCTCTACAGGAATGAATCTAAAACTATTGATCACCTCTTCATTCACTATAGATCCACCAATGCACTATGGACATCCATCACATCTGAATTGGGCATTAATCTGCAATGGCATGGATTTAACTTAGGGGAGACATGGAAACTTTGGTGGAACTCGGTCTCACTACATAAAGCTAGGAACCTACCTCTCATCATCTATTGGTGAATTTGGTTGGCCAGGATTGCCTCCATATTTAAGGATCACATTCCCAACTGGCCGAAATAGATCTCTTCTAACATCATCTCTACCTACTCCAGCATTTCGGATGACGATACTCCCAATCTACCTAGAATCATCACTCCTGAAACCATTAACCTGAACACACCTTGGGCTTATTTCTATGCATCATCTCAGCCCACTGGTTGTGGGGGTAGCACTCTCCTACACCTCTCATAGAAGCACTATTATAAAATCAAGATGGGTCTAGGATCTGGCACAAAAAACTATGCAGAACTGATTACTCTTCGCCACCTCCTACAGTTTGCATTAGAACATGATATCCAACACTTACAAGTATTTGGAGACTATAAAATTTTTCATAAATTGGTTCAATAAATCTGCTATATGTCATGTTTACATACTTCAATCTATATTGGAATATTTATCACACTTGAAAGATCAATTATCATACATCCTTTGTTCGCACATATACAGGGAACACAACTGCATTTCTGGCGAACTTTCCAAGGCGACAATGATCCAACATAGGGGGCTCTAGCATATAGAGGAACATAATGACAATCAACATTACACCTATTATCACTGCCCATTCATGGACCAGCCAGTTTTGAGGATCAACAACACTAATTTTGACAGTTTTTTATTTTGGTCATGATATGCAGAAGCTAATTTACTATATTTATTGTAATTATCTTTAAAAATTAGTCTATGATGTACACCCCACTGGGGAATTTTAAAAAACTTTATGGTGTGACTACAGTCACAAAACTGCATATCCAATGCATCTACATCATGTAATTTTCAATATTAAAGAAAATTGTGATTTTTCCTTGGGAAAAAATAAATAAAGAGAACTTCATGCATAGAATAACTCAATAGTCATTCTATTATTAAATCATTAAAAATTGCCACAAAATATATATTGAGATTATCCATTCAAATTTAAAATAAATCATGTATATTGAAATGATGAAACATTCAAAAAAATAATCTATTAATTCTACATATATGGTAATTTTAGTAATGGAATCATCTTGCAATTATATTCTGTGATATAATCCATGATAAATAAATTAAAATGCATAATTTTTTTACTTTTATATTTTATTCTACTATTTCCCACTCTCTTGCTTTACATGTGGTGCAATTGCTAATTTATTTATGTGATGCAATTACTAATTTATTTTATAGAGAACACCTCCTTATACAACAATTATAAAAACCTTATTCCGAAGTAAATAAAAACATTTAATCCATTTATTATTTACCAACTAATATTAACAATTAGCTTAATCTCAACCACATGACTAATGAGACTAGTATTAATATTAGTTAATATGAAACTGAACTCCAAACATAATGAATCTACGAGACATTGACAAGAACATAAAATACTAAGTATTACTTGATATGAAACAGAACTCCAAATACAATGAATGTAAGAGACGTATCATAAACTAATTTTTCTTGTGATATCGATTACATATCATAAAGTGGGGTACCAGTTGCATGGGTGATGATGTTACGTAATACATCACAATATACAAAACTATGATTGGATAATCTCATGCATAAGTGTTTTCAGATTCATCCTGATTGGAAGGTCAATGCCTTCATAGTTGATGATGTTATGGCTGAAATCATTGCTTTGAGGTAACATCAATATTATTATTTGAAATTGAAAGTTGCATTCATTCTAAAAATTTCTCACTTAAAATGAATTAAATGTGGCAGGAGAATCACCGAAGTTACCTTGTGTATTTGGCATGTAAGGAGGGCATGGATAAATAATTTTAATCGATTAGTGAGTATCAAAATAAATGTTCAATGAACTTGGTCATATCATGAAATATTTTTCTAGTCATCAAGTGGATAATGCAATCAATGGATTTTTCATTAAATTAACAAGTGAGGAGAATTTTTTGGACTATTTCCAAAAAAATTGGGTTGTCAGTACCAAGATTCGCAAGTTTTCATACTATTTCTTCCGTGTTGTACTTTTTTTGTTTCATAAGGACAATATATATTTACTAATTGTGTTTTTCCATTTAATGATGTGGGTTAAACATTGCCGATATTTTCCGCATGCAAACCAGGAGACAAATATTGTTGTGGAGTCATACCATGGTCATCTCAAGACAACATTTCTATGTGATATACGAAAGGAATGTTTTCATAGGATGGATTTTATATTCTATACTCTCCTCAAAAATGTTGATCCATGTTATTGATTCAAGGCAATTATGAAAAAAGAAGGATATTTGAACAACCATAAGAAAGGGATGCAAATTGAATCATCAATAGAAAAGGCTAGAAGAATTCCAAACAGTGATTGCAGGCCTCATGAGGTAATATATCACACTTATTGGGTGAGGAGTAAAAGTAAAATCAATAAGGAATATCTTATCATATGGCATCACAAAAATTTTATCACGTGATTTCCCATGGTCTATTCGAGGAAACATTTGCGAGCATGCCATAAAGCTAGATTGGTTGTGTTCATCCTTAATGGATTCATACCCCTTATTCGATCTTCATGCCACACCGAATACTTTGAATTCCCCTCCTGAGATAAGTATACAAGCACCAAACCTTTATGAAGGTACTAGCAAAAATAGTATGGATGATGACAATATTAAAGAGCTTAATTTATTGACAGAGGAGTTGTTTGGTTATCTAGACTTGTTTCAGAATAGTCCTTCTACTGTGAGAAAGAAAAAGTAGATGATTGATTTAGCTAAAAAAAATTTAGATGATGATAATAATCATCATATTATGGATTATAACTTCACCCTTGGGTTGGGTGCTTTAGAGTCATATTTGAATATGAGAAAGAGTTTCATTAGTCCTAAAAAGAAAAATAAAAGAAGAAAAAAAAATGTCAGTTTGGAAATTGATTTGAATGTCCCTGCATCTGAAGATAAACCATTTCAGTATCAACACCTCAACAAGCATGGTCATCCTTTCTCCAACAATGCATCCTCTATTGTCCCAAGTAAGTTATATAGGGAGATGATATCAATATGTTTAGATCAAAATTTCATAATTGTTAGGTTTGTTGTTATGTATTTTCTCTTAATTTTATGTTTTGGTTTTTGTTGATGTTTTTAATGTAGTTTATTAATGTTTGTAGTGATGTAACATACCAATATTTTGTTTTCACTTGAAGCACATACACAGGCCCACCATCACTCTACTTATCACATCAGTCAAGGTGCATTTGACATGACTCCTAATTGATGTAGTTTGTATTTTGATGCATGCATTACTTCACATGTTATTCTTTTCTCTCATGGAAATGGTATTGTTTTCTTACAGATACAACAACTTCTTCAATGTATCCCCCTCGATCCGAACATGATTCGGTGACAGACATCACACAAATTGGTGATTTTCCAAGTATTTTGTTATGTATTTTATCTTAACTTTGTGCACTGGCTGTTGTTGATGTTTTTAATGTAGTGTGTGAATTTATGGAGGGCTACAACATCCAAATATTTTGATTCCACTTGAATAACATAAATCAACTTACCATCACTCTACTTATCACATCAGTGAAGGTGTATTTAACGAGACTCCTAAATGATGTAGTCTTTATTCTGATGCATGTATTACTTAACATGTTATTATTTTCCTAATGGAAATTGCAATATTATCTTACAGATACATCATAGTCTTTAATGGATCGCCCTCAATCCGAACATGATTGGGTCATTGACATCACAAAAATTGGTAATTTTCCAAGTTTTTTGCTATGTCTTTGCTCTTAACTTTGTGCACTGGTTGTTGTTGATGTTGTTAATGTAGTGTGTGAATGTTTGTAGGGCTACAAACTCCCAATAGTGTGCTTCCACTTGAAGAATTTGTATTTTGATGCATGCATTACTTCACATGTTATTATTTTCTCTTATGGAAATTTCATTGTTATCTTATAGATAAAACAACTTCTCCCCCTCAATCCGAACATGATTGGGTCATTGACATCACAAAAAATGGAAAAAACACATAGATTGGCTCCTTAAACAAGTTGTGAGATAAATCACAACTTCTTCTTCTTTAATATCCCACATATCAACATTCATGCCATGAATGTCATTCCAGTTTATGATGTTAGGCTTTTCAGGATTCCTGATGGAGTGACTAGCTTTGGTTAGGTGACATTCCCAGCTAAGAGTAGTATGTTGTTAGGGTTTTCTTGGCTTCCCTAGCTAGGGTTAGGAGATATTGTAATTGTCTCAGCTTCTGATAAGCTACAAGTATGTACATGTGCTTCATCTTTTATATATAAATAAAGTGTTTAAATAGTCCAATAATTGAGTACTTGAAGATTTGATTCCAATAATTGAGTATTTGAGTAATGGGATTTCCAGAATTTGCTTCTAATGCCAATTTGACATAACAGAGGGTTGAAATTATTAGTGTTTTAGCATATACATTTTCCCCAAGAATGTACCAACTTTATTTTCTCTAAATATTTAATTTTATAAATGTATTTGTTCATGGGCATGATAACTATTACAAAATATAGAATGCCTCTTGCGCAAGCGTAAAGGTAAGAGAATTAATTACATCTCAATTATTATGAAATGAAACACTAACATAATGAAGGCACATTATCAAATCTCTTTAGTACTAGTATGCAACTAGTAATATAAATATGGCTATAGCATATAAAAAAAGGTAAAATTCTTAGAGCTTTGGTTTATTTTTTATACTTTTATCAGTGTGGGAACAGTCGAAAATGCTGAGAGTTTTTCCAAGGTAGTGGATTTATGGTGAAATAATTCCTATTATACAGGTCTTTGACCTCCCAGCTAATGAATAGTGTCGCAGAATTGTATGTTTACTATCGCTACGCACTGTTATGAATATAATTTGTTATATAATAATAATAAATATAAATGTAAATATAATAATAAACAATAATTCATTAACTTATGATTAGTTATTTAGTGATGAAGAGGCATGTCTTAGAGACATACGCAATCGTGAAAGGGCACCTACATATGGTATATAAGTAAACCCTCATTCTCATTTGTAATCATCCTATCACCAATTCTTTATATAATATACAACTTACAATTTCTATTTCCTTTTTTCTATTTTAATATTTCCGATGTGTATACGAATGTTGGTTTCTACAGTGGTATCTGAGCTATGTCAGATCCGACCTTTGGCCATCAACCCATTGTTAATCTTGTTGTCATCATAATTGAATCGTTTCACTACTTCAGTGTTAGAGATTCTCCATTCCACCATATTCTCCCATAGGGTTTTGGCCATAATAAAAAATTGAAAAAAAAAAAGGAAAAAGAAATATATTAAAAAAAAATAAGAAAAATTGAGTGAGAAGAATTAAAAAAAAAAAAAAATCAATTAAGAAAATAAAAATAAAAACAAAAACGAAGAAAGTAGTAATAAAAGGAAGTAATAAGCAACAATTTGTATTACAATACTGTTATTGTTGCTATAAAAGCAATATAGTACGAAATTAGGTAGCAACTAACATAACCGGCCAAGAAGAATATTTGCTGGAACTTGCATCAAACACCAAAATTAGAGCATAATGATATATGTATTGATGGTCATAAATAACCACGAACCTGTGGCACCCTTCTGAAGTTATATCGTAACAACTGCAATTGAATATTTCTGACTAGGGCATCAAGTACGTTTTATTTGCATCTGAAATTTATGTCAATTGTCGTAATCAATTCCATTTTATTTCAAGGTAGGCAATTGGAAGAAGTCTCTGGCCTGTGTTTCTACTAAACAACACATGTGTTTTTTAATCCATTTCGTTTCTTGGTAAGCCCAAACCCACATACAGTCCTGTATGACCTTGCATACACTCATATTCTTTCCATCGTCATCATCGCAATTAAGTAGATCCTCTACCAAAAATGAATCTTGAAATCCAATTCTCGACTGTTATAGTTTCATAGCCACATGCATCGTCGATCCATTACATTGAGAGGGAAATAGGTTTTTACTCTCCCTCAACTGTCACCAAGAAACGTCATCATCGTTCCATCCCACTTGCATCATGGTAGTTTTTTACTCTAACATTTTTTCCGCCATTGTTCAAAGCATCCACATACATCTTCAATGCATGGATGTGCTATTGGGTCAACTCTGGTTGTCATCTGACATGCTGTAAACGATTGTTGAAAATTTTGTATCGGTCGAGTTACATAATGTTTTAAAAATTGGGGTCACACACACACACACATATATATATATATATATATATTATTTTTCTTCTTTGTTCTAATTTTTATTTATTCCTTCTTTCCTTTTAATTATATATATATATGCACAAATTCTTTTAAAGAGGTTCATAATAAAAAAAGGGAGGGAAAGAAGAGCATATCAAGTGTCATATCGACAAAACAAAAATGGGATCAATCATTGAAAAATAATAATCAACATTTCAACTAGGTGTCCATGATGCTTATGAATATCCGAAGTGATCATTGGCCTAAGTTATAATTAAACACCATGACCTAGATCACAATAACACATACATGTCTCTTGGGACTATGGATAAATCAAAAATTTCAGTTTCAAGTAAATTTTAATTCAAAAAAAAATAGTATGAGGAAGATATGTCATTTGTTCACTACTTAATATGGAACATGGAGTTGACAGAAAATAATACCATCAATATTAAATTATGTGTACAATTCAAGTGTAAAATTTCTTTTATATTCAGTTTATATGTAATATTTAAAAAAAATATATTTTTCTACCATAACTAAAATATTTGAAGATACATATTATTCGATGTCACTCAAATTAGAACATTATCTACAAAAAATTACATAAATAAAATAGTGACAATTTATGTAGGAAAATTGGTCAATGCTAAATTAGTGACAATTTGTAGGAAAATAAAATATTATAAGCAATTGGTTTGCCAATAAAAAATAAATTAAGAAGTGAAGTCCACAAATTAATTGCTTGCTCACAAACCAGGACATAGGAGGTAGGTAGTAATCAATAGTAGCACTACACTTTAAAATATATTAAGAAATGAAGTCCACAAATAAGTCTTTAGAAGCACATAAATAATGATGGAAATAACATGTTTTAGGTATATTTATTTATAACTTATTCATGTCCATTTTTTGGTTTTCCTTCAAAACTTAAGAATAAAATATCAGTACAAACACATCTAAAAATCATGCATGGATATTTCATACATATACATATACATATACATATACATATACATATACATATACATATACATATATATATATATATATATATAGAGAGAGAGAGAGAGAGAGAGAGAGAGAGAGAGAGAGAGAGAGAGAAAGAGAGAGAGAGATTCTTATATTTAAAATATTTTATTATTTTTTTGCTCAAAAATAACATTAGCATAGATACATCTAAATCTAGCTAGATTTACTAGCAACAAAGAGGAATAAAATCTCTCCAAGTGCAAGCATTTTCTCAATTTTGGCACTCAAATAGAGATTTGCATCTTAAGAGATTTCATCCCTCTAGAAGCTTGGTAGAGTCTAAGTTAGGTGGATCTATATTGGTCCCAATAAGGTGTTTTTTGAATTTATATTTCAATAAGATGTTTTTTATTTTCAATTAATGTTAAAAAAATGTGTAATTTTATTAAATATTATATTTTAAAATGAAAATTTATATTTTAAAATATTTTATTCAAAATCTAGAGTCTAAAAATTTCCAACTATAAATTAACGTTGTTACTACGAAATATGTTTGTGCTCAACTTGGAGTTGATACATATCCCTTTGAAAAAGTTAAAAAATATATTTCAATAAAAAAACTTGAGATATAATGAAAAACAAAAATGAAAATACGTGTTTGGTTTGTTTAAACAAAATTATTATAAAACATCAATATTCTCACTCTCAATGGTCACAATAAGGAGTACCCGGTAAAAATATTTCACTCACTCTCAACCATAAATAAAACATATAATAAAAAAAAAAATGAATATACATATTTGTTTTATTCAATTTAAATTATAATAATACATCAATAATCTCACTCTCCATAGAGATATGAAATAGCTTAATCTTATATCAATATTATACAGAAAAAAGTAGTTTATATATATATATATATGATGAAATTTGTTGAGGTTCAAACATTTTGTTCAAATTTTACACTCTAAAAAAAATTGAACTGAAGAGATTTGATCATCTTTGTTCTTGCTATATCTCTGGTTAAGATAGGTCCATACCGGCTAATTTAATAAAAATTACGTTTTAAAATATTTTATTCAAAATATAGAGTCTAAAAAATAACAATATTAAATTAAATATTTTAATTTAATTATTAGTTTAATTTGTTTAATTTAATTTAACACGGCATTACAACATCTACCATATTGAACTTGAGAGTTTCTCTTTGGGCAATGACTAATAAACATTAATATGTGACAAATATTAAAATACTTACTTCATCATACATCTCACATTGTCAACATTAAGAGAAATCATAAAAATTAACTAAATTACAAGTTTGTTTTAAATAGTTTCAAATTATTAATTAAAAAAATCAATGTAACATGCATTCAAAAAAACACACCTACAAGTTTCTCAATTGAGTTTTTTGTGATTAATATTTAGTATATTGGAAAATTTTCAAAAAAAATCACATGAGAATTTTGTAGTCAACGTGTTTCGAACCTTCAAGTCTACTTCATTGTCAAGATAAGATGCATCCCAAATCTACTTCTCAAATCCTATCGTGACCATGAACCAAATTGGATATGTAATGAACCTAACCAAGACCCTTTTTTTTATTTTTTCACTTAAAATATATATAATGTTTAAATGCCTGGTCCTTACTATGATATTAATCCGACTTTAATGTGACATTAATAAAATTCTAGAGTATGTTTCATAAGCAGTCATGGGCTCTATCAAATTTTGGATAAGTTGGGAAATATCTATGGTAAAATAAATACACATAGACCCTAACCCATGGTTCATAACCTACGTTAACTCTATCCTTGGAATGTGAATTTTCTCAATAATCATTGAGCTTCTGCAATGTGTTACCCTGTCTTAGGATTCGTCCACCAATAGAAGTTCCCAAAGCTCTCACGCAGATCAAAGACTACTCATGCAAGTGGTTTTCCTGCTCAGTCTATCCATTCATCTAAGGGTGGTAGGTGGTGCTAAATTTATGTGTACCCATTCCAACAAACAAGGCTCTCTAGAAAGCGTATGTGAATTTCACGTCTGTATCCGATATTACCATTTTAGTCAACTCGTGCAATCTAAAAACTTATTTTCTGAAAATATCAAGAATGCATAAAGGGTGCATCAACACTGTGGGGTGTTGATGTTCTGTTTTAAGTCATTGGCATTCCAAACATTTTTTCCAAATAATCAGCAGTCTCAGACTTCATGTGAAGCCAAAAATAGTCTTTTCTCAAGGCTGTAATTAATTTTTGGTACCTAGGATGAGCAGTGTAAGGGCCCTTGTGACTCTCATCCAAGATTAAATGCTTGAGACTTTGTTGGAATTTATAAGCATCCCCTATAAATTAACATCACCTTATCAACATCATATCCCCTTTGTTTTTCCATATTGTACTGAAGTTTTTCTTGTTGCCATAAAAAATAATATTATATATCCTTTAAACCAACATATTTAATATGCTATTTGAAATCCATACATACAATACATTTTTCAACTTAACCCATCAACAACTCTATTCTCCCTACCTTTCAAGTGTTTAATTTGAGATGGAATTCCCTAAAAAAGACATATTGTCTTGCTTGCGGAGCATTAAGAGTAGGTTGACTAAAATAATTAGTCAAACTATTGGAATCGTTCATTAGATAAATTTATTACCCAAGGGGTAATGTTGCCACATCTTTAATATAAATATCTGTAATAAATATCTTTTAGCTTAAATTAGAAGCCCATATCAAAGACTCAGAGGAAAATAAGTTTGGCCTCCGAAATAATTTTAATACTAGTTAACTCAAAAAATCTAGGATCAATGTTATTTTAGCTAAACACCATTTTGATTCATGCTAAATTGAATATCAAGAAAAATATATCAAACTAAATTAAATCTCAAAAAATATAATTAAAAAAAAACAAATCAAAGAATATATATATACCTTTTTTCTAACTCTGTCCTTTCACTATTCAATAAATCTATTAAAATATGGATTTATAGCATGCATGTAGACATCATTACATAATTCAATGTATTGTTAGGTATACAAAATACTTGGATGGAGAGGTTGTTGCAATAACTATTTTTACTCAACTAAAAAAAATCCTAATTCTAGTGAACTTGGTGTTATTGTTGTCTTGGCCATCATGATTATGAACATGCTAAGTGATCATTGACCTAATTTATCATTAACCGCCATGGCCAACAATAGAGTCAACAATAGAGCTACTAAGAATAGTGTCAACGTATCAGAAAAGGATGAACTTGTATGTTTAAGGAATCATAACCAAACCTTATGCAAATGAAGAAACTTAAAAATGACAAGAAATAGTTGAATGACAACGTAGAAAAACTTCAAAAGAGAAGTATTTAAGTCATGAGTTGTTTTAGCCCAAGTTGAAGATAAAGGGATTAATACTGATTCAGTCAATATCACAAGTAAGGAAGAAGAAGAATATAAAGAAGCTAAAACATATGCAAATGTTGTAGTTCAAATGTTGGACATCCCAACTAATGATTCAGTCACCCACTCAACAACAACAATGCCTGAAGGAAATGAATAATCAACCACTAACACAACAAGGGAAGGCGAAACCAAAGGAGCTATGTTAATACTTTCAAATTTGTCTACTTTCCCATATCGCTAAGAAAATAATGACAAATTAATGTTCCCAAAAATACTGCAGTTTGGAGAATCCAATCATGTGATAACTATTCATTACAAAATTCGATTCCATAGAAGATCAATCTAGGATGGTGTGATTCTTTCTCAGTACGACAGATTTGTATATTGCTCATAGTATCACATCGTCTCGTATCAACTATGATGAAAATACAAAGACGAGAAGATGCTCTTAAGTAAGCTTTGAGGACAAAGCTTCTTGAAGGGAGAGGTTATATCATGAATATAAATCATAATAAAATAATAATAAATACAAATGTAAATATTAATATTAATTGATGATTAGTTCTTTAGTGATGAAGAAGCATGTCTTAAAGACATAGCCAGTCATGAAAGGGCACCTACCTAGTGTATATAAGCAGGCACTCATTCTCATTTTTAATCATCCTATCATAAATTATTTATATAGTATACAAACTACAACTTCTATCCTACAATGGATGTCTATGTTTATGAAGTATTTCAATATTTCCGCTGCGTGTAAGACTTTTAGTCATTACACATAATTTTTAAAATTAGATACAAAATTGTATTCTAGTTTCATTCTAAATTAGAATAAGGTTAAGTTCCTTCCTTGTAGGAAGAGTTTTAGTGGTAATAATTTGCAATACAATACCACTAGAGGAAGCATCTTTGATCATAGTGGTCCATGATTCAAAGAGATGCTCTTCACACATGAGTTGAAAATATGGATAGTTTCAGCTTATAAAGTCTAGTAATAAGGATCTATAGATCAAGATAACAGAAGGATTTGCAAACCTCAAACATGTGAAACAACTGGACATCATCAACATGGAATGGAAAGATTAATCTCAAGAAGTAGTAGTATGAAACTAGGAGATGGAGTACTAGTAGAAAAAAAATTTTAGTTATTTATGGAAAATGGAGATACCTACTTCTTTTTATTGGAACTTGGGAAAGGAGTACACTTTAAACTTCAAAACATGACAACCAGGTTTAATGGATATCTCGTTAACATAAAACAAGTTGGCGATACTACCATAGATTGAACTACTCTATTGGTTTGTATATATAAAAATGTTGATGTACACCAACCTTGTGTGTGTAAATGGTTGTATAATAGATGGATTCATAGTGAATTCAATGAAATTAGTAACCAACAAGGTGAGGCACTAATATGTATCATTTTTGGGGGACCTTCTCCTTGCTCCCCAAAAAATTGTTTATAATAAAGTTTAAAAAGTGAATAAGGCAAAAAATTAATCTCAATCAACAAGCATGAATGAAAAAAGGTATAAATAGAATTAACATGCTATAGTAAGCTTTTTTAGCAATAGTATAAAGATGAATAAGCTCCCGTAAGCAGTAAGTTGATGGTTTTCCTTTTCTTGATAAAGGAAAATTTTGTGTATGGTATTTTGTTAATATGGAGATATTCCTTATATGTACATGATGAGACTTTGAGGCTATCATACCTTCCCAAGAATAGATCCTGTCCCCAAGTAGGATCCTGATGTTAAACACTATTTCCATAAATATTTTACATATGATATTCACCATATTTTTCAAGAATTTTCCAAGATGACATGGTTTGAAATTTGGTAGAAAATGGCATCATGGATTGTTGCTCTTGAGTGGTTAAATTTTATTTTTTTTCCAATGCCTCAAAAATACATACCATTGATAAAAAATCATACAATATATTTTTAAAGAGAATGGGCGCCAATTATTTACAATCAATTTCAATCTTAGGGATAGCATTGGTGACAATTGTAGACTCATCTGAATGTGATCAATTAAGTGCTGAGGTAGTTTGATTAGTTTGTCATTAATATTAATTGTTAATTGAAGAGAGCTTTAAAGTGAAAGACGACATAAAACAACAAAAAATAAATTATTAAAATACAACATAAAATAGAAAGAAGAATAAAAAATTTGATTATGGAGTTCATCCCTGGTGGACTACATCTTCGTGTCCGCTTTCAAGTGGGCCTCTGCTTTATTAGGATTAAACCGAGAAAGTATTTATACAGAAAAAAACTAGACCGACTATGCTCGCAAGCAATTCTGGTCTTCGAAAACAGGAAGCTCTCTCTCTCAGCTTTCCAACACCTGTCTCTGCGCTCAATTCCGACTCCCGACGATCGAACAATGCTGAAAACAAAACTGCCTTTATCCTACTGAAATTGCACTCCAATTCTCTCAAAGCCTTCAATCATCAATGATATTCATGAAGAAATGCCATGGTTTAAATAAGAACTCATCGAACCTCCATTTTCTCCATTTAGCATTTGGTTTAGCAAATAAAGAGATAAGGGGTCGAATTTCTTCATTGTACATGAACCTTAGATAAAAATACCTTAACCTTTGGCACATAATTAAATGCAAAAACCCAAAATTGACCTTATATTAAATTTATTAACCATTCGTGCTAACTAACAAGGTGGAAGATTTAATACAAAGCATGTGACAGGTTTACCTTCCTGCAGTTACGGTCTTGACCGGCGGTCACGGTCTATCTCGACAGTTCTGGCTTATCCACTACATTTAAGGTTGTTCACATGGCTTAATTATATCAACACGGTTTTAACAAATGTGGGTTAACAACTGTCAGTAACATTGGTCTTCGCTGCGGTCTAATTAAGGCCTATCACATGGCATTAACAACTCTGACACATTTTAGCGCGATTAGGACTCTGGTGGATTTATAAACTTTAATATAAAATTTTATACTAATGTTTTGATACCCAATACCCGAACGTTTTGTTTTAAAGGTTTTTGGTATAGATTTTCACCATAGCCCGAACCTTAGAATTAAAGGTTTTTTTTTTATATAATATGGTTTGACTTTGCACTCATAGGTTTTTTTATATAATATGGTTTGACTTTCCGCTCATAGGTATACAAAATACTTGGATGGAGAGGTTGATGCAATAAATATTTTTACCCAACTAAAAAAATTCTTAATTCTAGTGAACTTGGTGTTAGTGTTGTCTTGGCCATCATGATTATGAACATGCTAAGTGATCATTGACTTTTAAGTTATCATTAACCACCATGGCCTAGATTACAATAACACATGTGAGCCATGATACCTTAAATATTAAACAAACCATTGTGGCCATAACTCAAATAAAACCAACCTTTGATTCCTCTATCTCCGCGTCAATCAACGAATATGGAGATATGAAATACAAAATACAATATAATCAATATATATAGTATGAGAAAATGTGAAATTGAAAACCCTAATTGAAAATAGTAGCTTGTAGAGTTATTATAGTGTTGGATAATTGGAGTCTATAAAATAGAAGGTTGATTTCTTTTTGAATTCAAGTTGCAACCTTACTAGTTTTTGAAAATGTTTGTACTTGTAGGGTTAGGATGCCCATTTTACTCCAGCATCAAAGTCATTTGAATTAGAACATTTGTATGAAAATTTAGTAAAGAGAAAGCAATCATAGGAAATCAATAGGAGTAATATGTGGATGAGGAATTCTTGTTAGCTAACTTGGAAATCATCTTAGGTTGTATCCAATACTAAGTCTACTTGTACAGCACAGAGTTCTTCATGCATAGAATAGCTCAATAGTGATTTTATTATTCAATCATTAAAACTTCCCACAAAATCTATATTGAGATTATCCATTCAAATTTAAAATAAATCATATATATTGAATAAAATAATCTATTAATTCTACATATATGATAATTTTAGTAATAAACTCATCTTGCAATTATAATCCATTATATACTTCATGATAAATAAATAAAATTGCATAAAATTTTGACTTTTATATTTTATGTTACTATTTTCGATATACTCGTACATTCTTCGACACATTGTATCCACTACGCCACTGATATCAACCACTTGCCTTCGGTTGGCCATAACACTCGGTTGATCAGAAGGCCCCTCGATAATCTTTGAAAGCCTTTCTACGGTTCCCTCTAGCTGCTGCTGTTGATCTTCAAAAAGATTCTGCTTCAATTCTTTTTCTGTGGGTGTCAGTGTATCTCTGAGTATGTCATCACCAAACATGTGAAATGCAAAAGCATATGAATAAGCAAGGGCACGCCTTGATTTAAACAGCTTTTGAAGTGCATTTAGTAACCAACTATGGTCGGTAAAACCAGACTCCTTGCTTTCAAAATCTAAAATATTTTTCTTTAATAATTCCCTTTGCTTTGTTTCAAGCTCCAGTGAATCCTTATGAGCTTTCCATCTGGAATAATAATGTGTGTACCTTTTCAAGTCACGTTGTGCCTTCTCAATATCCGTCTCCTGATCTTCTTTATATCGACCACAACTGTGTGCATCAATGCTTTCTGGGTTATGTGCACTTCCAGTGGCACCACCACACAACCAGCAGAAGTGTTTGCCACATACGCAACTCACCAAGTTGCAGCCACCATCTTTATTCACGTTCTTCCCACAGTGGGGGCAAGACTTGGTATTAACTGCAATCCAATTTAATGTCTCAGACTCGTCCTGACATTTCTTATCCCAAAGCTTCCAAATCGAACAGGAGCAAGGAGAGTGTGGTTGAGCCAAACAATTAAAGCAAAATTGATGTCCACAACTGCACTGGATCTCACAGTGAACATCTCCTTCAACTCGAACTGCATTTCCACAATGGGGAACACTAGGGCACCACTTCACTTTGTCGTTATCGTCAATATAGGACTCAAATAGGAAGCGATCGAACCGTCGGGCTGCTTCAGGATCTTCTGCAGTCACTAACTTTCCTATGATGTCTTCATCACAGATGATATTACATTCGGAATCCATGCACTTAATCCGCTTGCTTTGTCCATCGTTTATCTTAATAAGAAAGTGCTTCGTCCAGCAGACATTGCAGAAAGTGTGACCACAATTCATCATTGTGGTGTCCTCTTCGCTCAAATCTTCATCTCCACAGACAATGCAGTCGGTAACACCCGCTTGGGAATTTGTGGATTTGGGCCGTGTAATAGCAACACCCGCTTGGGAAAACAACCAGTCATTCCCTCTTTCTACAAATGCATCTACTAATCTTGCAAAATCCCAGCGATAATGAATCAAGAGTGTGCGAGCAAGCTGTTCTTTTACAACAAGGAGATCCATCACCTTAAGTAACTCCTCTCTCTGTGCAGGCAATAAAGTTTCTTGAGAGATGAGCCTGATGTTGATGTTCTGTGCTGCGGTAAAAACATCTTCTACGACGTAGGGGTAGTAGACTTCATTTTCTTCATCGCTGCTCATCAAATCCTCCTCCTCATCAACGCTCATCAAATCAACCTCCTCCTCCTCGCTGCTCATCATCAACTCCGCCGCCATGACAATGAAAAAACCTTAATCTCGATATTTATCAGATTATGCGATGAATGAAATCCTTCTCAATATTTATGCGATTATGGTGTCACCTTGTAGTAGAAAAAGGCTGGTATCACACGGGGGCGATGATAATTGAGAAAGACGATGATAGGGTACGATCATAAATCGCCACAATGTTGCCTTATTTATAAACATGAATAGAACGGATACTCTTTCGGGTGCACTCGATCGTGGGCCGACTTACACGGCTTTGCTTTGCACATAAGAGAAGTCTCTTGGTTAATGAAAACTGGACCACTTTGTTTAATTTCATAGAGCTCCTCCTTCTCAATCTCATCACCCCATGAGGAGTGTCAATGCATGCCTTTTCATTCTTTGGCACGGATTGACACTCTTTAGTTATCATGACTTCACAATTACTCTTATTTTTTTGGAACTTTGGAACCCAACCAAGTCTTGCTTTGACTATAACAACTTGACCAAGTTATGGTTACTACAACTAGATTGTGCGTTGTTCACCTAAGAAATGACTATAACCCCTCACCCATTTAACCCCCTAAACCCTAAACCCCTAACCCATTTAACCCCCAAAACCCTTAACTCCTAACCTCTTAAACCCTAATTCACGACCCCTAACCCATTTAACCCCTTAAACCCCTAAAACCCTAACCCATTTAACCCCCAAACCCCAACCCCTAAAATACTTAACTGCTAAATCCCCTAACCCCTAAACCTCTAAACCCCTAACCCATTTAACCCCCTAAACATCTAACCCCTTAACCCCTAAAATCCTTAACTGCTAAATCCCCTAACCCCCTAAACCTCTAAACCCTTAAACCCATTTAACCCCGTAAACCCTAAATGTATAACCCTTAACCCCTAACCCCTTAAGCCCATATTCCCAACCGCTAACCCATTTAACCGCCTAAACCCCTAAAACCCTAACCCATTTAACCCCTAAACCCTAAACCTTTAAACCCTTAAACCCCTAAACCCCTAACCCCTTAACCCCTAAACCCTTAAATCGTTAACGCTTAACCATTAAACCATTAACCCCTCACTCCTAACCCCTAAAATCCTTAACTGTTAAATCCACTAAGCCTTAAGCCCCTAATCCATAATCCCTTAACCACTAGCTCATTATTCACCTAACCCCTAATTGTGCCTAAATCCCCTAACCCCTAAGCCCCCAATCCCTAATCCCTTAACCACTAACTCATTATTCGTCTAACCCCTAAATGCCCCTAAATCCCCTAACCCCTAACCCCCCAATCCATAACCCCTTAACCAATAACTCATTATTCCCCTAATCCCAATCCCTAATCCCTTAAATACTAACTCATTATGCCCCTAACCCTTAAGCCCCCAATCCCTAACCGCTTAACTACTAACGAAAAGATACCACATTGGGCATGCACAAGAAGAAGAACCAAAGAAATCAAATTCAATTAAGGAAGCACAACCACCACTCCAAACTCGCTTCTCTAAAACACATACAACCGCAATAAATCCCAATGAAGCTCACAAATTTATCAAGCCCTAATTAACTTACTAACAAATTCAACAAGCCAACATGCTACAATTTGTTGAGTCACCCACAAATCAATTAGTAATTATTGCATGAACGTACATTTGTTTGTAATTTTATTTAAAAGGTTGAAATTCTCTCAAGAGCATATAGAATATATCCAAGAGTTAAAAAAATGGAAATTTTGCTTACTGCCACAAGGTATCATCACACCCGGATAGGTGAAAACATACAAGTCTAAATCTTCTACCTCTAAGTCTCAATGGCACTTCAACATGTCAATAACATACTTGCAACAATGCTTAATGAGTTTTGTCTATTGGCTAAAGAGATGTACATCCATCCATCCAAAAATAAGCATCTCAATCAATCCAACACCATAAATTGTGCTAAATAGTTCATCATGTTATTTCAAGTATTACAATATGGTCTTATATTAGCTCACATATTCCTTGAATATTTGAAAGCCAAACTACCTTAACACAGTATACCAGAAAGATTTGTATTCTAAAAGACAAAAAAAAGACAACAAACTAAAATAGAAACTTTAACTCTAATCCACACACTTCATTCTTAGCAACATGATATCTAATGAAGATGATACATGGAAAAAAAGGCTTCATATATTGTCTATCACATGTCAAACCGAGTGAACAAACACATGTATAGAACACATCAGAAATAGGGTTCATAGATTGACATTTATTATATGGTTTCAAACCCTTCTTGTCTCCTTCAAGGGGGGTTTCTGGAGGTCTTAAAAAAGACTTCCTTTTGCTAACCAAATGGATTGTTTCTTTCACACATGTATGGAAACGTACTTTCCAAATCATATTGTAATAGATTCATAAGGTGATATTATTGGTATTAACTACGCCTTATTTGGAGACATCATTTTTATTTTAGGGGTTGGTACCTTTCAATTGGATGTGGTTGGTGATGTCAAGACTACTCAACCTCTAGTAAAAATTCATACTAACACTAACAAGATTATGGATGCTTGTTTACAAAGGGAGATGCCTCTAAACTTAACTCATTGGATTCTTTGTTTGTTCATGCTAATTATTGCTCTCAACTTTCTTTCTCCAAGGGGTTGAGACTATTTGCTTCATTTATTTTACATGGCCCGGTGAAAGAAGAAGAATGGAGATTGTCTCCACATCTTTTCCATTTCGCTAAGTTACAAATAAAAAGAGTCAAATTCTATAGAAAATAGACTAATAGCCTCTTGATACACCTTTAGTGAGTTATGCATAGCTCTCACCTATCAATGTAGCTCAATGAAATGACATCTAATAGCTCCAAGACACCATTATAAATGGGCTAGTTGTGAAGCTGTTGTTAAATTATTGCCTCCAAATGTTCAATTATCATGAATTTTGGGGGACGCAGATATTTTGGTGTATTGAACGAGGCAAGGGGACACAAGGGTAGCATGGATGGGTAGAAGTGACAGGTTCGAGCATGGCTTACCAAGATCTATAATCCTAAAATTAGAGAATGAGAAGGAGCCTTAGGGCCTTATGACATAGGGGGTAGGGGACCTATAGGTAAGGCAATGAGATAAATTTATAAGGGAAACCCCAATAGTTTTGACAAGGGGATTAGGGGCCACATGATCACAACCCATACACACTTAACCCATAACCACTAAAATACCTATCCCTTTAACCCCAAAGCCACAATCCCTTAACCCCTACACCCATAACTCATAAAAAATTAACCCCTTGATCCCTTAAACCCAAAGACACTAACCCCTTAACCCTTAACCCATAACTTAGAATCCTTGAACCCCATAAACGCTAATCCCATATCCTCTTAAACCTTGACCCTTAACCCATAACCCCTAACCCCTAAACTCATTAACCCCTAACCCCTTGACTCACTGACACCTAAATACCATAACCCTTAGGCACTTAACCCCTAAATCCCCTGACATGTAAGCCCTTGATGGTTAATATTTAACCCCTGAATCCCTTAACCACTAAGTCATTAACCTCTAACCCTTAAACCCCCTATACCTCAACCCCCTAACCTCTAAATCCGATAAGCCCTAACCCTTTACCCTTTACCCTTTACCCTTAACCCCATGTTCCTAAATCCTTAAACCCCTTAACTCCTCTAAGAACTAGTAGGGTCCAAGGAAAAGAGCTACAATTTCCCCAAATCCGATCTAAATTTTATGCACACTCACACTTCCCCCAAATGTCCTCTACATATTTTCCTTCGTGTATTGGAGTTTGAAAAATACATAGGATGCCACAAGTAATCCTAATCATAAGACTCAACTTTCCTACTAACTAGGAGGCCTTAAAAATCAAACCAAATCTTAACTTATGCCTAAAATTACTAAAATTTCCTATCCCAAATATGAAACTAGAAATTCTACAAAATTATAGGGCAACAAGGAAACCAACTTCCTCCTATAAATCTCTAAGACCTTCTGGAGGACAAATACAAATTTTGAAATAAATTGTTGAAATTATGCTCTTGCATCAATAGCTACCTATGTATCCTTGTAGGCCACCCCCTTTAACAATAGTAATACCAATGTCCTTTACCTAGAAGAAGCTCCTTACATAATTCTCTCTTAGATCACCTTAACCCATTGCAATGATTGTCTTTGATTCCTACCTAGTTGCAAGCACATTTTGAAGCAATTTAGCATATTCCTAGTTGAGGATTTCGATAAGTATGTGATTTTGTTTACATCTTGTGACTATCCCGTATGTGAATATATAAAATCATTTTTTTGTACCAGTTTAAGGACTTATACGATCAGGTGTGTGCTAACATGGATGGAACGCTAAATACATGTTGTGTATATTGTAATTTAAATTAATAATCTCTTTTGGAAAAGGCGCCACTCATGATGCCGTTTCGCAAATGCTTGCACTCACCAATTGTGGTCAGATTGGTGAGGTAGATTTTAAGGTCTCTTCGAATTTATAAACACATACAAAAAAGCATTGACAAACCTCTTGCTTTAATGCAATGGATACAACGTAAATAATTCTCCATGGAAAAAAAATATTGGGGTCCCTATCATACCATGTTACTCCCTCCTCGAGATACCTAAAACTCACCAACACTCCCTGTCACACACTCTTATTCATTCATTTATGCATTTTGACCTAGTGCTCTGTTATGTTTTCCTGGCACTCCCTAACACTCCTTAGCACACATTGGCACACCTTGGCACTTGGAACATCTTTGTATGCTTCCCTAACACTCTAACATGCCTTGGCACTTCCTAGAATACCGTGTCACTCCCTTCTTAGCACACTCAGAACTGGATGATACTTCATTTCCATGCATTTGAAACTAGTGCTCTCTTGTGTTTCCCTGACACTTGGCCCTCACACTCCCTAGGATGTGTTCATGCCACACCCTGCCACCTGGCACATCTTGAAATGCCTATCATGCCTTGGAACTGCCTAGCATGTGTTAGTATTTCTAGGCATTCCGTGCCACACCTTGGTATTCCTTAGCTTTCATGCCGTCATAGATAGCCTTACTTTTTTTTCCACTTGGGAACCCAACCAAGTCATTGGAAATTCAATGTTGTGCCCAACACTTTCTGGCATGTGTTAGCATGCCTTTTCAATCCTTGGCATGCATCAACACTCCTTAGTTATCATGCCCTCACAATTACCCTAATTCCCGACCCCTAACCCATTTAACCCCCTAAACCCCTAAAACCCCAACCCATTTAACCCCCAAAACCCTAACCCCTAAAATCCTTAACTGCTAAATCCCCTAACCCCCTAAACCTCTAAACGCCTAACCCATTTAACCCCTGAACCTCTAACCCCTTAACCTCTACCCCTCTAACCCCCTTCAACCTACCAACAATATGTGGATAACACTCTTCTTATGGGCTCTCCCTCGGTCAAAGATGCCCTTTCCTGGAAAAACAAAGAAAACAGTGAATGGAGGGAATGACTCGAGGCCCCAGAATGGGTCCAGTAAAATCACTCTCGGGATTGGACTAACCTAGCTGATGAGCTAAGGAAAAGGAAGATTCAAAGGGACGATCAGCCGGGAAAGCTAAGATGGGGCTCTAATGTGGCTGGCCACTTCAACATAAAAGAATCATATGGCCTCTTATCTAAATCCACTCACATCCCCACTCAGGATATATGGTGTGTCCATCCCTTCACGTCGCTGAACTTTTGCACGTTCCCGAACCTGTATAATTAATGAACTCACGCAACCTTTAGGGGGTTCCCAGTATCTTAAAATATCTTTTATACGGTTGGGCATGTCATATTTCCTCATCCATATATGCTTCCACAGTCCCATTCCTCCCCATGCCCATATTCACCATAATTTCACCCCCAATACCTGGTTGAGAATAAATGGGTCTCTAAGACCTAGTCCTCCTTCCATCTTAGGTTTGATGAGGTTCAAACATGCTACCAAGGATTTTTTCAATTGTTGGACCCCTCTCCAAAGGAAATTTTTGAATATTTCCTCCATTTTGCTGCAAATTGTTTTGGGCGTGGCCATTCCAGACAACTGGTAAATGGGGATGGATTGTAGGACGAATTTAAGAAGGATGGTGCGAGGAGCCATATTGAGGCCTCTAAATGTCCAACTATTGAGCTTGCTTTGAATTTTGTGGATAAGATGACTCGAGCAAGAAATTTTCACAGAGCTTTCAGTAAGGGGCATGCCCAAGTATTTAGTGGGAAGATATCTGATACCAAATCCCAACACTCTCACCATAAAGGTTTTGATATTTCCAGCCTTATTAAAGAAGAATATGGATAATTTTTCATTATTAATAAGGGTTCCACAGGCTTCCATAAATACATGGAGTATATCTTTAATGTTTTTTGCTTCCTTCAGTGAGACATGACAAAAGAGCATAATTTCATCAACAAATTTCTAGTGGGTAAGAGGGAGGTAATTTCCCTAGAGCCTAAGGCCATAGATCTTGACATTATGAGCTTCCTTATTTAGGAGTCGATGGGGTTTAAACAAGGTTTTGATGTTCATTTTAGATCGAATTCTAGAAAAGTGATCAGTAACACCTTGAATATAAGGAAGGGTTACCTTGGCTAAGGGAGGGGTGCAAGGACAGGTTTTGGGGCGGGGATGGAGGCAAATATATCTTTAGTTGATCCTTCAGTTACATTATAATTTAATCCTAATTAACCGAGTAGTGACACATTAAAAATGCCTAATTAATCATGAAATTAAACAAATATGGATATGAGAGGGAAACCTCTAAACCCCTAACCCATTTAACCCCCTCAACCCTAAACCTCTAACCCCTAACCCCTTAAACCCTAATTCCCAACCCCTAACCCATTTATCCCCCTAAACCCCTAAACCCCTAACCCATTTAACCCCTAAACCCTAAACCCATTAACCCCTAACCCCTAAAATCCTTAACTGCTAAATCCCCTAACCCCATATACCTCTAAACCCCTAACCCATTTAACACCCTAAACCCTAAACCTTTAAACCCTTAACCCCTAACCCCTTAAACCCTAATTCCGAACCCTTAACCAATTTAACCCCATAAACCCCTAAAGCCCTACCCCATTTAACCACCCTAAACCCTAACCCTAATCCTTAAATGCTAAATCCCCTAACCCCCTAAACCTCTAAACCGATCCTAACCCATTTAACCCCCTAACCCCTAACCCTTAACCCATAACCCCTTAAACCCTAATTTCCAACCTCTAACCCATTTAACCTCATACACCCCTAAACCCTAACCCATTTAACCCCATAAACCCTAAACCTCTAAACCCTTAACCCCTAACCTCTTAAACCCTAATTCCCAATCCCTAACCAATTTAACCCCCTAAACCCCTCAAAACCTTAACCCATTTAACCCCCTAAACCCTTAAACCCCTAAATCACTAACACCTAAAACCCTAAACCCCTAAATTGTTAACGCTTAATCCATAACCCATTAACCCCTAAAATCCTTAATTGTTAAATCCCCAAACCCTCAAGCCCCTAATCCCTAATCCCTTAACCACTAACTCATTATTCACCTAACCCCTAACAACGCCTAAATCCCCTAACCCCTAAGCCCCCAATCCCTAATCCCTTAACCATTATTTCATTATTCCTCTAACCCCTAAATGCACCTAAATCCCCTAACCCCCCAATCCCTAACCCCTTAAACACTAACTCATTATTCCCCTAATCCCAATCCCTAATCCCTTAACCACTAACTCATTATTCCCCTAACCTGTAAATGTGCTTAACTCCCCTAAGCCCCCAATCCCTATCCCCTTAACCACTAACTCATTAGTCGCGTAACCCTTAAACCCTAAACCTCTAACCCCTAAGCCCCTATTCCTCTAACCCCTAAGCCCCTAATCCCTAATCGCTTAACCACTAACTCATTATTCCCTAACCCTTATAACAATCCTTAAAACTCGTTAGGATTAGCCATTCCAAATGAAAACTAGTCTAGTTGGGACCTACGATCGAGTTAATTCCCCCTTGTTGGCAAGGTGGAATTTTTTCCCTGTCAACAACCCTATAGTCCTCAATCCCTCTAACATATAACCTATATTATTGTTAATTCATATGAACTTTAATCCTAAGCCCTAATTCATCTAAAACTTATAAGACCCAGTCCTTATAACTCTTGCCACACTTAATACATAAAGATTACAACCCTTACCCTCTAAAAAAATTTACCTCTCTAACATGTAATACATATAATCATTGACACCTAACCACTATACTCCTTAACACATATAAACCATAACCATAATACTATAACCATTATGTCTCTTTACATTTTACCATCATAAACCCTAAATTTTATAACCTTTAATCCCTATCTCTTTTTAAACCCTAAAACCCCTAATATAACCTTATAACCCATATTTAAAATAGTCCCTAATGTTTACAAACTTAGTCCTTATAATCCTTGCATTAAAACCCCTAACCTTATAATCCATATTTCCAACAATGCTTAGCCTTCACAACCCTTGGTCCTTATAATCCTTGCATTATAACACCAAAACCTTATCCTTGTAACTACAACCATCACTTAGTGACTATAAGTACCTTATCTTAAGCACAATGTACCAACTTGATCACCACTTTCATAGGAATTATCTTAGTCCAAGTTGACCATTGATATTGGCATGGACCTGTAACTCCCCTAGTCATACTTGATTGGTGATCATTGTAGTAGCATGGGTTTATTAAACCACAGATGAGATGACCACGTAGGGAACTCGACATTGTTGTAGGATTATCTGTTGTTGTTGTAGGTGTTGGAACTTCGTCGCTAGTGCAAAAAATGATTGCACGGTGACACAAAACTAATGCAATTTCGTTGGAGTATGTATCAAAATGCCATGCCATGCACAATGCCTGATTAAGTAAACACTTAGGTGCATAGTAAAGATTTCAATCATAACTACATGTTTATTAAACACCCATGTTCACTTTGTGAATATGGAGGTTAGGGGTGATATCATAGGGCCATTTAATACACCAGTAAAATTCCCTATAATGAGAAAAATTTGACGACATAGATAGTCATGATTCTCATTCATCCATAACCACAATGAAATTTTGACAATACGGATTGACCTAGAACTTGGTGAAACTTGTAAAAGCATTGTTCCACTATGAATGAGCTTTGGATCATAGTAGAACTCTGCCCATGCCTAAAATTTCTACTAAATCATTACCAAATGATTAGCTTATTTTGTGACACTAGATAAATTTTAAAGAAATACCTAATCTTATAGCAAAATACTTTCTAATTGTTGATATATGATGATAAAAAGAGCTAAAATTATTATTGATTTACAACTTTACTTGTTTTTTTTTTACTATTTAAGTTTATCATGAACCAAATAAAACTTTTAAAAGATATTGTTTCACCACAAATAAGCCATAAATTGTAGTAGACTCTACTTATATTTACCTTTTCTACCAAATTCTTACCATCTTTATTAGTGGAAAGAAAATCTATATACTTCAAAAACATGAGTTATTTTAATAATTGGCCTTTGACTAACCACATGATCGTTATATTACCACTTCATTCTCATTATTCATCTTTATATTAGTGTTTTAAAATATTAACTTAATATAAATTTAGAAATATAAACATAGTTATTTTGTGAAGAAAAAGACTCTCATATTACGAAAGATCTACAAAATAATTTCAAACTGTACACAATATTTACGAATTGACATTATAAGGGAACACAAATAATTAATTGTAATATAAATTACATCATTTCTACATGCCACAAAACATTTCAATAGGAGTCGGAATATGGAGACTATAGCAATGTTATAAATACCTCTAAATATTTGATCATAATAAATTGTAGTACATTGAACAAAATTGCTACGGTTCAAAATATATTATAAATTGAGCATGGTAAGGGCAAGAAACCATAGTTTAATTACAAAAAAAATTCATATATTGTATGTTTCCATCACATATTCTCCATTGAAAAGAAAATCATAACACCTGATCGGTTTCCATTATGAGAGAAGACTAAAAATTGGTCAAATGGTAAATTGTGAGATTCCTTTTATGTCCAAAAAAATTGAACAAGTAACCTAAAATTTGAAGACCATAAATTTCTTTCCAAAAATGAAATGAAGTATCTTTATATTAATGTTATAAAATATTAACTTAATATAAATTGCTTGATACATAGTGACTTAGTGATACATATTGACTTAGTCCAAACTTTCTTACAGGTTCTAATTCTGAAAAAGGTGATTGGTATGCGAAATTGTTGCGAAATCTATGGCGGGAACGAAGAAAATAAAAAATAGGGTTTTTAGATTGAGGTCCCTTGACTAGGCCAACAACGCTTATTGTCTCTATGATGGCGGAGGACTTAAGTTCCCGGTACTTCTCTCAGCTTCTCGTAGGACCGCAAATCGAAACCCGCAAGGCCAAGAACAAAACTTGAAGCCCTCGTCACCCGCGGGCTTTGATGGCAGCAACAGCAGCAGCATGAGCGATAAGGATAATGATCCTTTTAGTATTTCAGCTGTTTGCGGTTGGATTGGTGTCGACGAGAGGTTTTGGGCAGGCCATAAACTGCCTACGAGGACTGGTGGTGGAAATTTTGCAGAGAGATTGGCTACCCGAGGGGATTCAATGCACCTAGATTGAATACAGATCGGTTTAAGTGTTTGTCGTCTGTTTCTTCACCTGGTGGGGTGAGATATCCTTGTTTGACCATCCCCCTGGTCTCAGCCCTACTACAGGACTAGAGGCTTCGATTTTTTAAGTTCCTTTAAGTTCTCTATAATTTGTCTAAACTCTTTATGCATTTCACTTTTGCTTTAATGTACCAGCGGGGTCTTTTTATGAACTCCTGTAATGCATTATTTATACATGATTTTTCTAGCGTCACAATGCAACCTTCTGGTTTGGTTCAGTCTATAGGTTCTTTCACAAAATCAAGAAGCCAAAGCCATGGAAATAGTGACGCTTACGGAAGAAATTCAAGTCAGAAAATGCCTAGTAATAGAAAACTGCAAGTTACCCTACTGTGAAGAAAAATAAGAACCTAGGCACCTCTGTTTTGGAGAAAATTTCTTCTGAACCTTCCAAAACAGGGCATCCTGCATTTAATTCCAATTTGGTAGCAGCACTCTTAAAGCTCAGCACTGAAGCTGGTAGATAAGAGAGAGTTTATTCTCTGTTGCATAGATTGAGAGCTAGTATTCGACGGGTATCTCCATCGACTGCGAATTTTATAGAGTAATAGTTCAAGAGAAAAGTGGCAAAAGAGGTGGGTACTACTAGTTCGGATACTAGAAAAATAGAGAAGCCAGTGTAGCTAGAGGAGGAGGGTGGCACAGGCAGGGCTGGTTGAATAAAGGGGAATTGAAAATTAGGCACACCACTATGACCCATAAGGGGGTTTGCAGATGTTGCAGGGAATAATTAGTTACAATTGATATTGATCCATCAGAGACTGAAAAATTTTTCAATTCTATTGCAGCTTTAGCTCTTGAGAGGGAGCCCAAATTCGAGTTCACCACATATCAGGAGTGGTTGGATAATCATGGACCATATGAACCTATTATTGATGGGGAAAATTCCAGCGGTTCAGATTCCAGCGGTTCCTTCCAATGCTCTGCTTCAGATTCCACTGGTTCAGCTTCAAATAATGGGAGGAGGAACCGGGCAGAGGCAGCGGAAAAGGAATGACACGAGTGCCTTTCAAGAAAATGAAGATGGGCCACTTCTGGTGACTGACGTGTTTGCGCAGGCACTTTGAGCTCGAACAATCAATCATACAAGTAAGCATCATTTAGTCATTCATTCTGTACTTGTTATGTTTGTGCTTTCTCTCTCGAGTATTATCAATTCTTTTGTGACTAAGATGGTTGCATGTCCTCTAAACAAGGAGATTAAATCAAAGAATGGTGCAATGTGTGCTTCTGAAATAATTTTGAACTCTGTTTGAAGCAATATTTTTGTTGGTTTTCAAAGGTTGCAGGTGCAGATGATGGGTGCTAGGGAATTGCATATGGTTTTTCTGTCTTATTGTCGATTGCTGCACTCATGGATAATAATAGTACATGAAATGGGCATTTAAAGTCTGAAATCCTGACCACTAGCTGGCATGTGCTTCACAATACCCATTAGGTCAACACATATGCTTATCTTTCGCGTGAAAGTAAAAAAAATTGCGGAAAAGTGAAATGGTGAAGGCCTTTAGCTTCAAACCGGCTATTTTTCATTCTCAGTGCCTTAGCCCTTTGGTTTGTGGTTGTTATTCATGTCGTGTTTGTTATTACAAACTATCACCAGTGTTATTTCCCTATGATAGGGTTCCCTTCCACATTAATAATACTTCTTCCTAGACTTGCCATGGCTGTGTTGTGAATGATTCTACATGAATAAATTTGGAAGACATTGTTGGTTCATAAAGGCTCAACGTATCACATTGTCTCGTATCAACGATGATGAAAATAAAAAGACGAGAATATGCTCTTAAGTAAGCTTTGAGGAGAAAGATTCTTGAAGGGAGAGGTTATATCATGAATATAACTCATAATAAAATAATAATAAATACAAATTTAAATATTAATATTAATTGATGATTAGTTCTTAAGTGATGAAGAAGCATGTCTTAGAGACATAGCCAGTAATGAAAGGGCACCTACCTAGTGTATATAAGCGGGCACTCATTCTCATTTTTAATCATCCTATCATAAATTATTTATATAGTATAAAACTTACAACTTCTATCCTATAATGGATGTCTCTGTTTATGAATTATTTCAATATTTCTGCTGCGTGTAAGACTTTTCATCACTACACATACTTTTTAAAATTAGATACAAAATTGTATTCTAGTTTCATTCTAAATTAGAATAAGGTTAAGGTCCTTCCTTGTAGGAAGAGTTTTAGTGGTAATAATTTGCAATACAATACCACTAGAGGAAGTATCTTTGATCATAGTGGTCCATGATTCAAACAGATGGTCTTCACATGAGTTGAAAATATGGATAGTTTCAGCTTATAAAGTCTAGTAATAAGGATCTATAGATCAAGATAACAGAAGGATTTGCAAACCTCAAACATGTGAAATAACTGGACATCATCAACTTGGAATGGAAAGATTAATCTCAAGAAGTAGTAGTATGAAACGAGGAGATGGAGTATTAGTAGAAAACAATTTTTAGTTATTTATGGAAAATGGAGATACCTACTTCTTTTTATTGGAACTTGGGAAAGGAGTACACTTTAAACTTCAAAACATGACAACCAGGTTTAATGGATATGTCCTTAACATAAAACAAGTTGGCGATGCTACCATAGCTTACACTACTCTATTGGTTTGTATATATAAAATTTTTGATGTACACCGACCTTGTGTGTGTAAATGGTTGTATAATAGATGGATTCATAGTGAATTCAATGAAATTAGTAACCAATAAGGTGAGGCACTAATATGTATCATTTTTGCAGGACCTTCTCCTTGCTCCCCAAAAAATTGTTTATAATAAAGTTTAAAAAGTGAATAAGGCTAAAAATTAATCTCAATCAACAAGAATGAATGAAAAAAGGTATAAATAGAATTAAAATGCTATAGTAAGCTTTTATAGCAATAGTATAAAGATGAATAAGCTCCCTTAAGCAGTAAGTTGATGGTTTTCCTTTTCTTGATAAAGGAAAATTTTGTGTATGGTATTTTGTTAATATGGAGATATTCCTTATATGTACATGATGAGACTTTGAGGCTATCATACCTTCCCAAGAATAGATATTGTCCCCAAGTAGGATCCTGATGTTAAACACTATTTTCCATAAATATTTTACATATGATATTCACCATATTTTTCAAGAATTTTCCAAGATGACATGGTTTGAAATTTGGTAGAAAATGGCATCATGGATTGTTGCTCTTGAGTGGTTAAATTTTATTTTATTTCCAATGCCTCAAAAATACATACCATTGATGAAAAATCATACAATATATTTTTAAAGAGAATGGGTGTCAGTTATTTACAATCAATTTCAATATTAGGGATAGCATTGGTGACAATTGTAGACTCATCTGAATGTGATCGATTAAGTGTTGAGGTAGTTTGATTAGTTTGTCATTAATATTAATTGTTAATTGAAGAGAGCTTTAAAGTGAAAGACGACATAAAACAACAAAAAATAAATTATTAAAATACAACATAAAATAGAATGAAGAATAAAACAATTGATTATGGAGTTCATCCCTGGTGGACTACATCTTCGTGTCCGCTTTCAAGTGGACCTCTGCTTTATTAGGATTGAACCGAGAAAGTCTTTATACAGAAAAAAACCAGACTGACTATGCTCGCAAGCACTTCTGGTCTTCGAAAACAGGAAGCTCTCTGTCTCAGCTTTCCAACACCTGTCTCTGTGCTCAATTCCGACTCCCGACGATCGAGCAATGCTGAAAACAAAATTGCCTCTATCCTACTGAAATTGCACTCCAATTCTCTCAAAGCCTTCAATCATCAATGATATTCATGAATAAATGCCATGGTTTAAATAAGAACTGATCGAACCTCGATTTTCTCCATTTAGCATTTGGTTTAGCAAATAAAGGGATAAGGGGTCGAATTTCTTCATTGTACATGAACCTTGGATAAAAATACCTTAACCTTTGGCACAGAATTAAATGCAAAAACCCAAAATTGACCTTATATTAAATTTCTTAACCATTCGTGCTAACTAACAAGGTGGAAGATTTAATACAAAGCATGTGACAGGTTTACTTTCCTGCAGTTATGGTCTTGACCGGCGGTCACGGTCTATCCCGGCAGTTCTGGCTTATCCACTACATTTAAGGTTGTTCACATGGCGTAATTATATCAACACGGTTTTAACAAATGCGAGTTAACAACTGTCAGTAACATTGGTCTTCGTTGCGGTCTAGTTAAGGCCTGTCACATGGCATTAACAACTCGAGCACATTTTAGCGCGGTTAGAACTGTGGTGGATTTATAAACTTTAATATAAAATTTTATACTAATGTTTTATTACCCAATACCTGAACGTTTTGCTTTAAAGGCTTTTGGTCTAGATTTTCACCATAGCCCGAACCTTAGAATTAAAGGTTCTTTTTTATATAATATGGTTTGACTTCGCGCTCATAGGTTTTTTTATATAATATGGTTTGACTTTCCGCTCATAGGTATACAAAATACTTGGATGGAGAGGTTGATGCAATAAAAATTTTTACCCAACTAAAAAAATTCTTAATTCTAGTGAACTTGGTGTTAGTGTTGTCTAGGCCATCATGATTATGAACATGCTAAGTGATCATTGACCTTTAAGTTATCATTAACCACCATGGCCTAGATTACTATTAATCAAAGACGCCTTTGATGAAATTGGATTCATATAATCCAGCAAATCTTTAATAACAAAATAAGACTTAAAAAATATTAAGGTAGAGATTTTTTAAGTCTTATTGTGTTATTAAGGTTATTCTCGTATGAAGCCAATTGCGTGAGATAGTCAGTTGTGAGCTAAATGTAAGAAGTGTGCCACACTAAACCTTGACTTCATCAGTTACGACTGCAAAAGACTTATGGCATCAAAGATTCAGTTATATCAATTTCAATGATCTGTTGTTACTTCAGAATCGAGCTATGGTCAGTGGTATCCCTGCTTTAAAGAATGTTCATGTTGATTGAGAAGCATGTGCTCTTGGGAAGATGCACAGAGATGTGTTTCCTTCAAATTTCGATAAAAAGAAGAGAGATTTATTAGAGCTTGTGCATACTGATTTATGTGGGCCAATGCAGATGAGGTAATTAGGAGGTGCCTATTATTTCTTATTATTTGTTGATGATTGCATAAGATTTATCTCGGTGTATTTTATTAGAAAGAAGATTCATACCTTTGAATATTTTAAAGAATTCGGGAGCATGGTGGGAAAATAGATAGGGAAGTTCATCAAAATTCTCCACTCAGATCAAGGGGGAGAATACAAGCAGAGTGGCTTCATCAAATATTGCAAGGACCATGGGATAGTTCAATATTTCACAGTACCCCATACTTTTCAACAAAATAGGGTTGCAGAGAGGAAGAACATAACCCTTGTGATATGTGCATGGAGCATGTTAAAAGGTAAGAATCTGTCTAATGGTTTTTGGGAAGAAGAAATAAATATTGCATTGTATTTAAATAATAGGAGTCCAACAAAAAGCCTTGATCTTAAAACTCCTTTCGAATATTTATTAGGTTTTAAGCCTGCAGTCAATCCTTTAATAGTTTTTGGCTCAAAATGTCTTGCTCATGTTCCAAAAGAGGATAGGAAGAAATTGGATTCAAAGGCCACTAAACACATTTTTGTTGGATATTGTACAGAGTTTAAATCATATAAGCTATTTAATTCTTCTACTCACAATTTTTTTGCGAGTAGAGATGTAGTATTCCAAGAGTAGGTTCATGATGGTAATTGTGATAAATAGAATGAAGAAAGGGACATTCCTTTGCTCATGGAAGAAGGGAGTGATGAAACATGGAACAACCATGAGCATCAACAGTAGCAGAAAAAGGAAGAAGTGGATGGTACAGATGCAACCAACAAGCCAAGTCCACCAAGGGATGATCAAAACAGATCTTAAGCCAGTCCACCACTAAGGAGATCAGGTAGGAAAATTCAATTGCCAGCAAGATATAGCGATCATGCTCTTATAACTAGTATGTTAAAATTTATTGAACCATCAAATTATAAAGAATTTAGTCAATATGATGAATGGAGGGTAGCCATGGAAGAGGAATATGAGTCAATACTTAAAAAACAAAACTTGGGATCTACTTGAACTACCTAAAGGAAAACAACCAATAGGTTGTGAATGGTTATACAAGCCTAAATATAAAGCGAATGGGAGTATAGAAAAATATAATGCTAGGTTGGTTGCAAAGGGATACCCATAGAAAGAAAGCATAGATTATGAGGAAGCCTTTGCCCATGTAGCGAAATCAAACACAATTAGAACGTTAATTTCTTTAGCTACCAAACAGCATTGGATGATACACCAGCTAGATGTGAAATATGCATTTTTAAATGGGGACTTAAAAGAAGAAGTGTATATAATGCAACCTGTAGCATTTGTTAAGCAGGGGGGAACAATTAGTCTGTAAATTGAGGAAAGCACTGTATGGACACCCAGGTCATAGTATGAAAAAATTGACTCATTTTCCCTACAACATAGTTATAAAAGAAGCAAGAATGACCCTAATCTATATACCTTGTTTGATAAAGTGGGGGGAATTGTTTCGATTTATTTATATGTAGATGACTTTATCAATACAAGAAATGTTGATGAACTCATTAAAGAAATCAAAGAGCATATGTCACAGGTTTTTGAGATGAACGACCTTGGAGAGATATACTATTGTTTGGGTCTTGAAGTCTGGAGAGATTCTGGCTAGATTTTTCTGTCACAAGGGAAGTATGTGAGGAGTTTATTGAAAAAGTTCTAAATGGATCAGTGCAAAGCTTCCTCAGTGCCTTTACAGCAGAATGTCAAACTTCATAATGATGATGATTCCAAGGAGGTGGATGCGACACTGTATAGACAACTGGTTGGGGCTCTAATTTACTTGACTACAACTATGTCAGATTTGGCTTTTGCAGTCAGTGTATTGAGCCAATTCACGTCAAAGCCTCTTGAGAATCATTAGGTTGCAGCGAAAGGCGTCTTAAGGTTTTTTCAAGGAACCTTAGACTTTGGTATTAAATATGCTGATTCGTTTGATGTTAGATTGACAGGTTTTTCAGACTCAGATTTGGTCGGAAATCTGGATGACAGATGATCCATAATAGGTTATGCATTCAACATTGGATATGGGGTCATTGCATGGAGCAGCAAGAAGCAGAACATTGTATCCCTGTCTTTAGCAAAAGCAAAGTATCAAGCAATGTGTGCAACAACGTGTGGGGCAATTTGGTTGAGGAGACTTCTCCAGGATGCTGAGAAGAACAAAAAGATGCAACAATTTTCAGATTTCACAACCAGAGTTCAATCAAACTTGCAAATAATCCAGTGTTTCATGAAAACACAAAGCATATTGATACTCAATTTCACTTTGTTAGGAAGAAGGTTCAGTCAAAGGAAATCCATAATGAATATTGTAATACTTGTGATAATGCTATTGATATTTTTACTAAGCCTGTTGGAAGAATTAAATTTGAGTTATTGAGGGAGATGTTAAGAGTACTAGTGAACCATTTCTTCATTAAGGGGAAGTGTTGAAGATAATGGAGAAATGTATTCTAAGAGAGAGTGAATCAATTCATTAGTTGTGTGTGCCTTAGTTTATGATTTAGTTCCTATTTCTTTGGTGGTTCTTCTAACTTCACTATTTGATTGTGAACTCTATATATTCATGATATTTTGTATATATTCATGATGTTTAATGATGAATGTAAAGCTTTATAGACAATCTCCACGTGACGTGCGAGAGTCAATCTCCACATGAAACGTTTAATAATAAATGTAGAGCGTTCTACTACAAACAATCTCCAAGTGAAGTGAGAAAGACAATCTCCACGTAAAATGTTTCACTTTGTCTTCCAGTTATTTTCAAAATTCTCCAACTTACGCCAACAACCAACCAAATCTACCGATATACTTTAACCGTTATTTCCAAAAAAAATTATATTAAAAGGATCCATCGGATCCATCGATTCACTTTTCTACCTTTCTGCCGTGTACCTTCTCGGAAAGCTTTATACCCCATCCGTGGACTATTGGAAACCAGGAATCTACCGTGTACCTTCTCGGAAAGCTTTATACCCCATCCGTGGACTATTGGGAACCAGGAATCTACCGTGTACCTTCTCGGAAAGCTTCATAACCCATGCGTGGACTATTGGGAACCAGGAATCTATTTATGAGATGAGGATGCATAAAATATCAATCTGCTTTTGCATTAAGATCCATCACTCATTTCTATTATAAAACTGTAAATATAAAATTTATAACTTAGATAATCTCGATGCAATAGATTCTAGAAGTTGGTGAATTAATACCTATAATCAGAATCTAGAATTTCGATGGAATTTATGGTGTAAGAAATTAAGAAAAATCGAAACTGTTAGATGTAAAATTTTCAACATATTTGGTTTTGTTAGTGTATTGATTGTTTAAGGTCAATTATATCCAACCTACTTTTCGTTCCCTTTACCAAATTTTATTTTTCTTTTTTCTCTCAGACAGGGAGCTTTGACTATGGTGGTTCGTCAAATTTTAGTCAATCTAACCATCACCACTTTCATTGTCAAGTTGGTTAAATTCAAGTCAATGTAATCATCACCATTTATTTAGCTACATATTTGGTTGATGAGCGTTTCCCTAGCACTCTAGCTATATATTTGGTTGATGCCCGTTTCCCTAGTGCTTTCGTTGGTGTAGCATGGGCATTTTCCCGTAATCTCTTTTTTTTTTAATTCAAATTTGTATTTTTATAATTAAAAATGAAAAATACAAACAAATTCCTTTTTACTATTAATGGATGGAATTTTAAATGTTAAATCCCTTGCATCTATATATCCGTCCATATTTACCTTTTCAACCATTAAAACTTCAGTTTTTGCTATTTAGGTTGCTCCTCACAGTTCCAGCTTGGAAAGCTTTGGTCCAACACTGTCTATGATTTGGGATGGGAGCTTTGCTTCTCAATCAACTAGCTTTAGCTTTGGAACGAGAAGGGATGTTAGTGATTTTGGTATTGATTGAACTGTTTATTTTGAGTAAATAGCTTCCATAGGGGTAGGGTTTGGTAGTGTATTTACTCAACATAATTATATAATTGTTATAAAAATTTATAAAAATAATTAGAGAAAAAAATAATTTTAAGTTATAACAATTATATTAACTAATATAATTATGCATTTGCGCCAATAACAATGTGAATGCATGGTTTTTTTTTTTTTTTTTTTAATGATTTATGATTTTTTCTCAAAATTATAAGCTGGAGTAGCTTTGATTTTGGATGGAAAAATGAATCATCCTAAAGAAGATGTTGTTTGTCAGCAGAATTTAATGGAAGCACATTCTACCCATCTGTAAAATAATTGTAAAATATTGTCATAAAAATGGTGACTCTGAATTCCATTGCCCAAGTGTAAGATGCTATTACGAGGATGGAACGTGGCTGTGGTATTCACAGTGGCTCTAAATACCACGGTCCAACTGTAAGATGTTATCACGAAGATGAGTTGTAGTTCTAAATACCACTCACTGCTGAACTGTAAGATGCTGTCACCAGCGTTGGATGGTTAGATTGAAGTACATTCTGCTTAATTGTAAAAATACTATCACTAGGAATGGATTGAAGTATGTTCCACCCATTTGTAAGACCATTGCAAGAAGCTGTCATCAGGTTGTGCACTGAATACCTCTACCCAACTGTAAAATATTGTCATTAACATCGTGCCTATGAGCACCCTAAGAACATCCTCCACCCACCCATCAAATTTGAACCTATAATTTGATGGGACTAGACCAGCCTTTTTTAATTGTTGATCTATGTCAAATCTATCCATCCATTTTATTTTCGATCTTCTTCTTTGGATTAACATTGTTCCTCTCCTCTCTGCCTTGCACAATCCCCTGCATACGCTGCAGTACACCACTATGTTTTCTCTCTGCAACTCTTTGGTTTGACAAACAAACTAGGACGTCTGTTTATCTTTACAACATGACATCGTCCTTAATCAGGCTGCTTCTTCTTACCTATATTATTTCTCTCCCCTACATCCTGGCCGTTGACATGACCACATTTTATGTTCCATCTTTTGAAGACTGCACTCCTTTCAAATGTGGCAATTCCACCATCCAACATCCCTTCGGCAAATGTGGTCTTCTATCTGCTGAGCGCCAAAACAATGAGACCATTCGCTTATACATGCGCGCCAACTATGGCTACCGCTACGAGTACGGTTGGAGAGTCGTTGGAGATATCACAGAATCGCGTTACTATGGAAAAGTCCACATCGTCCCTCACGATTACACAACCGATTCGATGGCCGATTACGACTGGTTGATCTCAGGTGGATTCTTCAATCTTGATCCCACATACATAATGGGAACAATTTTTGCCTGTAACCAAGAGGTTAATGGTGTAGAAGCTCTACAAAAGGTGAACATCGCATGGCTCAATTGTACTGAAGATAACCACAGTACTTATTGTTACTTCTACCCATCTATAGATATGGATCTCCAGTGCAACCAATATCTACCAATAACGGTTCCTGCTAATATAACCACCTATAACTTCAGCGCACATGACAATTTTGAGCAAATCCTCCAAGCTGGATTCCCAATTACATGGTCCACAACCGACGGTTGCCTTCAGTGCCAAAACATTGAAAGATTGCCAGCACAAACTGAAGGAAGATGCCTCTCTTATTTTATCCTTAACGACTTATATAGTAGAAGTAAATTCAATAATTATGCGGATTATTGTATTTGTCCTAATGGCACTATTGAGGGCACGTATTGCTATGATGGTGAGAATCTCCTAAACTTCCTTTCTTCAACAACATATGGCCTTTCCCATCTATACCATTCTTACTGATGGCAGTTTGTTTCTGTGAAGGAGGACCGGAAATCGATTCAAAGCGAATCTTCGCAGAGGCAAATGGTATCAGTCAACCCAGCGCTCCACCACAGGTATCTGCCAAACCAAATGGTACCCCCGAAGGAGGAAAACCAGAGTATCCAAATGCACCTGCTCCCAAGGAAGGAAGAACATTACCAAAGTCGAAGACATCGTCAAAACATATGGCAGGTAAATCTCTCATATTTATCACATAATCATTTGTTACACTTATTCTTTATTAGATCCGCTATCTTGGTTAAAAATATTATCTTCGTTAATACCTTTATGTAAATTATAAAATTCCCTGAAGATTATTTTTGAGGGATTCGGAAAGTTTCACGATTTATTGTAATAGATTTGATTTCTCAAAAAGTTTCATTTGTGGAACTTGCATTCATGCTAGGGGGATTCAAGTCACTTTCTAACGTTGATCTTTATTTATTTTCAGAGATAATTATTCCACTCTGTGCTGTGTTAATTAGCATAGCAGTGGTTTCTGTCATAATGATCCATCGTCAAATTAGTTCTAAAAAATCTGGCATTGATCAAGAGCAGAGCATTCGAGCATTTATAGATCCCCGTCACTCTGCATCTCCTCCTATCGAGAATTTCTTAAATTATTATTCCTCACAAGTGCCCACTAGATACTCTTATGCGCAGATCAAAGCTTACACGAAAAATTTGGCAGAGAAGGTTGGCCAAGGAAGTTTTGGAGCAGTTTATAAAGGGAAACTTCCAAGTGGACGTTTCATCGCTGTCAAGATTTTGGATGAATCCAAACAGAGTGAACAACAGTTTATAGCAGAAGTAGCTACAGTGGGGAGGACCTATCATGTTAACCTGGTGCGCCTCTTGGGTTATTGTGTGCAGAGATCCAAAAGAGCTTTAGTGTATGAATACATGATTAATGGTTCCCTCGACAGGTATATCCATGGAAGCCTTAGAGACAAGTTGGATTGGAAACAGTTGTATTCAATTGCACTTGGTACAGCTCGCGGTATTGCATACCTACATGAAGATTGCAATAATCACATTTTACATTGTGATATAAAGCCCCACAATGTCCTACTTGATGCAGATTTTTCACCAAAAGTTGCAGATTTTGGCTTAGCTAAAATATCAGACAGAGGGAAAACTCACATCTCCGTAGCTAATAGAGGAACACTAGGTTACGCTGCTCCAGAGATGTGGTCAGGCATGTATGGATCTGTGACTGATAAGTCTGATGTTTACAGCTATGGTATGTTGGTGATGGAGATGGTGGGGGCCAGAAAAAATATTGACAGAAATTTAGACAGTGCATCTAGCAAATTCTACTATCCTGAGTGGGCTTTCAAGCAGGTGGAGAAGGGAGAGTTTGGAAATTTGAGAGAGGGTATTAACATGTCAGAAGAAGACCAAGAGATAGCCAAAAAGTTAAGTTTAGTTGGATTGTGGTGCATCCAGTTCAAAGCATATGGCCGTCCCTCGATGAACAAAGTGATCCAGATGTTAGAAGGAGTCATTGACATTTCTATTCCACCAGTTCCATTTCCAGTTGACACACCTGTGCAGCAATCTGTATCTCACGGATCTTCTTCATCTGATGCTTCAGAGGTTCAAATCATAAATCCCACAAGTACTCAAACTGCCAAAACCTTGAAGGTAAAGTTACGAGATTAGCACATCAAAATATAAAATATTTTATATCTAAATAACTAAGAAAACAGAATTTCACAGGTCCACATGCTGGCATTCAAATATGATATTGTTCATAGCTACAAAAACACCCTATTTATTTTCGTTGAAGACAAGTATCGTTCTGTGTGTTGATTTTGAATGGGAAATGTCCACTTAAAATTGTTGGTATTTTTTTAGAAGATATCAATTATTTTCTATAATTTTTTTTAATGTTATTTCATAATTTATTAATGAATGAACTGACGCTTTGATCCTTGCGAAAATTACATATACCCTAAAAATTAGGGTTCCCTGTCTAAAAATGAGTAACATTACAAACCGTTTCTGCATACTATATACAATGCATAACTTTTGAGATTCTAATTCGCATAAAATCCCCTTCATGGTAATCAATGGTCCATATCACAACATCTCATGCTATCCTTAATACTGGAAGATAATTCCAAATAAAACGGGCGTTTCCCCAGTATTCCTTCCTCATGCCCATACCTCCTTTATTTTCAATCTGTTTTAATGTTTTTTTAATCCTTAGTTTCAAATCTGTGTTGAATTTTTCTTCTTGCTTTCCATTTGGATTTATGTTATAGCTTTTTGTGATTTACCAGAAGGTTTGTGTTATCTCTTTCCGTGTATGTTATTACTAAGGTAATTTATCTCATTATTTATTATTTTAAATTATATTTTATTCAAAATAAGTTTACAATGTTAATAATGTTTTTTTTTAATTTTTTAAGGTGAGTTGAGCTTGGAACAACATAATCAGCCTCAATATATGTTGGATGGAAAAATAATTTACTCATCTACAAGAAGATGCTATTATCAGCCACAATCACCAAGCATACAAGATGCTATTGCTAGCCACAATCACCAACCACAATGGAATTTGAGATTCCTCATAACTTAATTTTACTTTTAAATATATTTGTAGTGAATAAATATTATGAAAGGTCAAGAGTAATAGGGAGACAAAATTTGAACTTGTAAATGTGACATACGTTTCATACTTTTTAATGCTTGGTTTAGAGGGCTAAAGGCAGAGGAGGCTAGTACATACTGATATTGTGGAAGCTATGTCAAAGTTGTTTGTACCCAATATTGTGGAGACAATGTCAAAGTTGTTTACATAAGGCCAGTGTCTCATATTGGTAATCCTTTGCACTTTTTATATAGATTAATGATTGTTGATGGGATAAATAGTTTCACATTGGGTAAGTGGTCATCTCCTCAAATATGAGGATTTTCATCCTTAGATTTTGTAGATTTTGTTTTAGAGCAGTGATTGATTTTCTTTTTATTTTGGATATATTTCTTTGTTTAAAAAAATGACAGTAACTTGTAACAATGCAAGTTATTGTTCATCTCAATTTCACTAACAAATTTATTATTTTTGCAGCATTCTTTTATTTTCATATATATACTGCAATTTTGCACTTAAAACACATGTATTAATGTTAATATCCTTTAGCATGTTATTATTAAAAAACTAGTTATTACAAAATTTAAAAGAAAATTTTTTAGTTCCAATCCAATTTGAAGTTGTTAGAGAATTGTAAAGACATGGGAATTTCTTTTCCCTCAACACACAATTCACATAGAATTTGCGGAAATTACTTTCAACAAAGACAACACAGTGACGCAAAAAAAATTCACAGAACCACACACATAGAGATAAAAACGAGAGAAAGTTTTTTCATTCTTCTACAAAATCATATGAAAAACATCTTTTTAAGTAGAGAGTGGCGGAGCTTGAAAGTTCAATGCTTATTCAATGCTCGACCAGACACAGGTGTTAATTCAACATTTGGTGTTACACAGCATTTTGTCATTGTCCCTGCAATCCCCATCTCGCCGATGGGAGGGTAGTTTCTGTGACCGATATGCAATGTCATGCCTTGAAAAAGCCATCACTGAATTCCTTTGCATCAGAGTAACATTCCTCTTGTTGACAATTCCCTGAGCAGGATTTTAAAAACCCTTGTTTTTGCCTTGGCGCGAGTAGCCAGTTACACTCACGCGTCGAGCTGGAAAATTAACACTAAGCCCACGCCCATTGGCGCTCTGTCCCAGTTAAGCACTCGCGCCAAACTTTTTATGGAATGTTTTTAAAAATAGAGGCGGAGTTTCTATTCCAACCACCTTGAGGGTGAGTCATTGGGAGTGGTTGAACTGAAACAACCATGGACTCCCTCCTTTAGTTAGTAGTTTCAACCTACCTTGGAACTCTCCTAAAGGATAGGACTTCCTCCCACCTTTGTAGGGATCCCACCCTCCTCCTTCTCCTCTATAAAAAAAGCTATCTCTCTTAGTAAAAACTAGTTGAACGGCTGAATGGCTGAGCTTAGAGAGTTGATACTATAGTTGAATGACTAGAAAAGATAGATAGAAGGAATCACGTTGAGGAGAGCTTGAATCCGTGTCCTCATTTTGTCCGAATCACTCGACAGGTACTGAGACGCGCTTCGGATGAACCCCACTAGAGGAGATTGCGACGTCAAAGCATCAGTTGTACCTCTTCCTTCTACTTATATATACATGACTATTGTTTGGTTCCACTATTGTGTTATGATGTTTGTGTAATGCGATAGCTTTAGCCCTCTTTGACTGGTTAATAGTGTTGAGTGAAACTATGATGTCGTATGTTGTTCTTGTTTCTTGTTCTATGTGCAGGTATCTAGGCGTAACAACGAATAGATTGTGATTTGCCAAGGCAGGAGTGAGAGGCTACTACTCTTTCCGCAATGACGACAGTATTGGATTCCAGGTAGGTCGTTCTACCGTGTCTCTTGTTCATTCATTAACTAGGAAGCAACACTTTAGCGTGTCCTTTTGTTTCTAGACCCACCCTAGGGCTAGAGGGATCGTCTCTATCCGCAGAGAGAATTTACCTATTTAACAAATTAGTGACTGCACTGGGGATCAGTGCGAGTTTGTCATTTCATCCTGTTGGATCAGTTTCAATTATCGATTTCATTTTCTGTCTTTTTCTAGTTTGTTTACTTAATTTCCATCCTCTGTTCAGCTCCAGAGAGTCAAGTTTGGCCTCTGCTCGTTAAGTTTTGGGTTTTTCTCTTTTTCCCATAGGTATCTAGCTTGGCATGGTTTTTGTCTAAACATTCGCGCCGATTGGTGCAGGTTTCTCTCTTTGCACTCGTGCCAACCCCTGTATGGCGCGGATTACAACCTTACAGTTGCACCAACCCCTGTAGGTTTTAGTTTGACCTCCTTAATGAGTCTTCTGGTCAATTGTGCTCGCTTCTGGGTATTTTTTGCGTGTGTTTTAGCCTTTGGAACTGTGTTGACTACTGTAGACTTCTTTCTTTCAGTTGTTTGTCCATTTTCCTGTCAGTGTCATTTAAAGGTCTTAGGGTTTTTTAGCGTTCTTGTACATTGAGCCTTCTGTTTGAAATGCAAGTCTATTTGATTGTTGTCGGCCTCGTTTTGTTTTGCGTCATTACACTGAGTTTTCCTTGATCCTTTTGAGTGTTTTTTTTTAATGGTATTTTCGTTTCATCAATTGATCTTTCCCCTTAGAGCTCCATGCATCGATTACATTGCTTGTGTTGGGTCGATTTGGGAAATTCTCTCTATTTGATTGAAATTTTGTTGCATTAGCTTCAATATTTTTTGTTTGTTTTTCTTCGGTTGAGTCATTCAATTCTAAATCTCTACATTCGCAAAACTCAAACTAGTGTTTATTTTGTTTTCCATTTGAATTAGTACATTGTGTGTTTTTTTCATTGAAAAATAAATAAAAAATGTTTTGCATTTTTTCGTTGCATCAAAATTGAAACATTCCTTTGCATAACTAGCCTTTGTCATCTAGGAAGGAATTTCGTTTTCAATTTATTGCATCAGAGGCATTAGAAGTTTTCTTCGTATATCTTCTTTGTTTTTTGTTGTTTGAAAGATTTCTATCCTTCTTATAACTAGCATTCATCGAACTGAAATGATGTTCATTTGCATATAGTTTGAATTTAGGAAGTTGAAATCCAAATTCATTAGGGCCTAGAAATTAAAACCTAATTCAAGGTTAACCTTAAAATTTACTCAATGAACCTAATGAAACATTCAAACCTAACACAATATTTCTAGTGGTCTATGCTAGAGACGTGTTCTGGCATCTTAAAACCTAATCGATGTCACTTTCCTGTTGGCTTCAGATAGCACTAGTATGGACTTGTGCTCCCCGTATCGTCGTGTATATAAAGGGAGACCCCTCTAGGTTGAAATCCTTTTATCCATAGGAAGCCGAGTCTACCACCTTGTAACCATGATACACCGAACACAACATTCGCGGAGATTACCTGCATGCACGTCAAGTCCTTGGTCGTTTCTATTTCATTTGATCACCAAGGTGTATATGGTAGTTCACGGAAACCTGGTACACCCTCTTGCTTAGAATTCCTGAGAAGTCATTTCGATCTTTTCGTGACTCTTTAAATAAGGGAAGAGATCATCGAGCACTTATCATTTCATGCTCGTTTCAAATTGAAAGTGAGTAGAGTCATATTTTTCCTGTTTCTCGACTCTTAAAACATGAAACGGTGAATTTTGGTTTCAGTGTTATAAAATTAATCACCTACGATCACATGCCTATTAAAAGTTTAGTAGTTGGCCTGGTTGATTTCTTTGGTTCTTGTTTTGGCACCTTCGATTGGTTATTTCTTTTTCTTCCTGTTCTGATATACGGTCAAAGTGGCGGAACATCCAGTTTCGTCGTCCTCACTGCCTACTAGTGGTGGTTCTTTTCCGGACATTTCTTTTGAAACCCCTCAATCCACTAGGTCTGTCGAGTTCTCGCAGCCTATTCTTCTGTCTATCCAAACCCTTGCTACTCGATCTTCGCTTAACGAGCCAATTTAGTTCAATTGGCCTCCTTCAAGTGCTTGGTCTGGTTTTGGGGAAGAAGGAGACTTTACTCCTCTTACGTCAGGTTCACCTTTGTTGTTGTTGCGGTACCTCCTAGTCCTCGTAGTCTTTTAGAAGATCTTATGGTGGACTCAGATATGGATTCTTCCAGTCCCGTTGGAAGTGAAGGAATGCTTGTTTCCACAAGAGAATATCAAATCTTTCCTGAAGATCTCTCTCATGCCTCTATCCAATCTTCTCCACCGTCGGTCTCACTTCCGCTTGGATATAGATCCTTGAGTCAGATCATGTATGGTGTTGCCTCCATTGCGCAATCCAGTACAGTAACTCCTCCTCAGAGTTCGGTCCTACCTTCATTAGGGCTATCACCTTCGACTCCTGGTTCGTCGGTTACTGTCACATCTGTTCCAGTTCAACTGACGGTTTGTGTGGCTTCTAGTTCAGTTTCCATTCCTCCCGTGATTCCTCGTGATCTTAATTTTGAAGAATATCTGTTGGTTGTTCAGGAGAAGATTTCTCAGGGTTCTCAGCAGTGTCAGGCTCCTGGTAATCCTCGATTCCATCACTATGATGCTATTGGTAATCCCGTATATATCTATCCGCACCATTATGATGTGTATGGTAATCCAGTCTATTTTCCTCCTATTGATCCTTATCAGGCTATTTATGATCCTTATCAGACTATTACTCATTTTGGGACCTACCCTTCCTACGCAAACCTCTGGCTTCTAAGGAAAACCCTCATCGAGACAACCTTTAGCTCAACATGGTCCTACTTCTGGTCCACAGGGACAACCATACATTCCACAAGGCCACCCTTCACAAGGTCAGCCTTTGGCCCAACATGGACAACCTTCTGGTCTTTCAAGTCAACCTTTGAATCAACCTGGATCATCTTTTGGTCCTGGGGGGAAAAATTATCCGTCACAGGGACAACCTATTGCACCTCAGTCACAGTCGCACGTTCAGTATGGCCCAAATATTGTGCAACCAGGACAACCCTTTGGTCCTACTCCGGGTCAACCTGGTTATCAGGGACAACCTAGTCCGTCGCAACCATCAGGCCAACCATTCCTACAAGGACAACTTGTTGGTCCCCAACAATAGTTTCAACAACCGGTTCAACTAGCTGAACATCCATTTCAGCCTGCCCACTAGAAGATTCCTTCAGTTCCGCAACCGGTTCTAACGGTTTACCCTGCTCAACCTGCTCAATCGCAGGGCGCTTACTACCCTTAAGTTTCATATCAACCGGTATATAGCACGCCTCAGATTCCTTACCCTCAAAATCCACCTGTGTATCATCAACCTCAAATCCATGCTTACATTTCACAGCAGAATCCTTATACTGCTCAGAAAGGACCTTCGTGGTCTATTTCGACTCCATATCCTAGTCCTCAGCCCCAGTATCAACCAAATTATTTTGCTTCTAATCCTTATGATCCGAATCTTTCGAGGCAGAATGTATGGGGACCGAATCCTGCTCGGACTGGGTGGAATGTACACATGGGTCCTTATCAAAGACCTCCGATGAATTTTAATACTCAATTACCATTTCTTGCTACGTTGGAATTACATGATGTGTCAAAGTTGACAAATGATCCCATTCTTCATAATGTTGGCAATATGATGCAGAGTGTTGTCCTTGATGGCAACCCACTTGATAGAGTGTTGTCCTGGAATGGAAACCCACTTGATGAAGATGATGGCAACCTACTTGATGAAGTTATTCCTGACTTGATGGACTTGGTAATGATGTAAATCTGATGTGATATGATGTGTCTACAGAGTAGCTCAGATGTAATGATGAAATAAATGTCAATATGTGCTAGAACATGATGAAAAGAGTATGTCTCAAGGCATACGTGGATTTGTCTAGACAAAGTAGCGTATGCACGCGGGAAACAACGTACCTAGTCGTGTATGCCCTTTAGCGCTCTAAATATGCAAAACCATGGGTAACCACCATGGTATTGATCCATTGTATTGAGTAATGATTCGTCTATGTGACCCCATCCAGGAATACCATCAGAAGTAATGTGGTTTTGGCTCATGGTATTGAAAAATGGTAAACCTATATAAGGAGAAGAAATTCATTGTGCAAATGATGAGCGGGGGTGCAAGATGTCTGAGCCTGAATGAATACTTCTCTCTGAAGTATATCTGAATGGAAAGGGTTACAGTTGAATGATAGATCTGAATGCATGAAGCACCAATGAAGAAAATAATGAAGAAGGGTATCTAGATCTGAAATATATTTGTATTTGCTAGATCTGTTTGTGGAATGATTAGATTTGAGATGAGGCGAACATCTGTCTGAAGTAAAGGGTAAAATCTGTGTGATGTATCTGTTCTGAAGAATTGCAATGACCTAAATGTCTGAAGAACCATACGCTAGTTTGCCGCAGAGGAAGCGCGTATATATGCGGATTTGCTGAAGAGAAAGCGCGTATGGGCAGAGAAATTAGTTATATGATATGTACAGAAGTATATGCGGGTTTGTATGGTTGAAGGCGCGTATATACGCAGGATCAGTGAAAGGAAAGCGCGTATGCAAAACTAGGGTTTGCTGAAGTCCGTGGTAAGAAATGTCTGATCTGTTCTGATGGTTTACTGATATTTGTAAGTGAGTTATATGTATCAGTTTGATGTATGATTGAGCTTAAATGTATGGAGTGGGTCCAGTCTGAAAATATGATGAAACATGGCCTGCAAGTTGTGCTCTATTGAAGTTGTTGGATCCAGTGTGAAAATTGATGAAACGTGGTCCATGGTGGTGCTGAGGGTGGTAGCCTTCCGTCAGGGGGTCGTAGCTCCCTTCCAGGAGAGGCTGGTAAATGAGAGCAGGGGATCGTAGCTCCCTTCCAAGAGAGGCTGGTAAATGAGTCAAGGGGTTGTAGCTCCCTTCCAGGAGAGGCTGGTAAACGAGCGCAGGTGGGTGCCTGCGTGCTGGTAGGAGTCTACGCCAGCACATTGTTGTAAGATGTTTTCTCTATAATAAAATATTGAAGGCTGAGACAATGCCAGCGGTGGTTTTCTCCCGACTTGGGTTTCCACCTAAAATCCTGGTGTTCATGTGTGATGCTTATGTGTGATGTTCTATTCTGTTGTTACTGCATATGTTTACTGTTAAACTAAATATCAGAAGAATGAATGAAGAATAGATCTAAGTAAAGGAATATCTGCAAAATTAGATCTCTGTGTATACGTAGTTTTATGAAGAATATACGCGTGTATACACTAGTTGTCTTCATAAAAGTAGCGTATGGGTTTTGAAGTAAGAAAAGTAAAAATTTTTGATTAAGTCCTAAATACTGATTCAGCCCCCCTCTCAGTATTTTTCCCAACACATAATCCCTATTGGCCTCCGGTTCCGACCAAGATTCCTGGTGATTGTCCTAAATTTGAGGGTAAACCTGGTAAAGACCCCCAAATGCATGTTATGATGTACCATTTGTGGTGTTCCTCTAACTCTTGGGTTGACGATTCTATTCGGCTCCGCATTTTCCGGCAAACTCTTTTTGGTGCCACTGCAAAGTGGTACATTGAGCTATCTCGTGGAGTTTTTCAAGATTTCAATTCCTTAGCTATGGCATTTCTTACACATTTCTAGTTGTTGGTCTGCTATGAGACCAGGATGCACCTCCTCATTTCATTGAAATAGGACCGAGCTACTCATATCTCGGATCATATTCATGAGTGGAGGAGATGTCGTCGCATGATCAAATTTGAAATTCCTGATCAGCTTCTAACTCATTGGTTCACTACCTCATTTTTTAATCAGATCGCCAAAGACATAGCTATGGGGTTATGTGTAACCGAGGAACAAACCATTTCTTACGCCCAATACCTTGATCTTGTGTACTCTCAATTCGACGCTTTATATGATATCTTGCCTGATGCTCCTCAACCTGGAACTTCTAAACCTCTAGTGACTCCATCCGTTGACGGTATTATTGGTTCCGTATTGAACTCTCCATCTAATTCTGGGAAGCAGAAGTCTACTTCTTCCAATAATGTTGCTTCTCAGCCAAATCCGAATTCTGAAAACCCGCAGAAGTGAATTCCATTCAGGCCAATCCTACAAATAATGCTTCTAAAGGTAAGAAGAATTGTAAAGGTAAGGCCAAAGATGATACGCCGAAACATGATTCTTCGAAACCTTGTTCTGCTGATAGTTCTCAATGCAAAACGAAGTATCCTTGTTTAATTTGTGATGAAGAGCACTTCACCAAAGACTGTGCTCAACAGTTCGAAGTGAGCTGATTGCTCAAAGGAACTCAAGGAGCTCCAGCTGTTCCTAAAGAACCTTTTCCTACTCAGCAAACTCAGATGGTAGAGAAACCTCAGTCCTCTACCCCATTTCGTTCTCAGGTTTTTATGATGAACGGTTATGCACCCGTTTCTATTACTACTTGATCGAAAGATTATTCTGGTTCACGTCAAGCAATGGGGAAGGAGATCGTTGATGGTCCTCCTCTTCCTCCACCTGTTTCTGGCCCTCTTGAGATTGAACGGCCTAATACTGAATCTGTTGTGCGATCACATTCCAAAGGTGTGTTTCGTAAGTCTTCGTACAATCCCAACGCCCGTGCCGCTCGGCATTATAGTATTTTTGAGGATTTGGCTCAGGTGCCATCTGCAATGTTTGCATTAGAAGTACTCTAGAGTTGTCCATCTCAAAGGAAAGCATTGTTATCCGTAATAGGTGGGGTTGATCCTGCCGATACTAGCTTACTTGCTTTCGATTTAGAGAATTTCGTCCCACGACTCCCACACCAAATTGCGCTCATCATTCAAGTTGGTATAAATGGTTTAAACATTCACCGGGCAGTCGTGGATGAGGGTGCATCTACCTGTGTCATGTCATCTACTTGTTGGAAAGCCATTGGTTCTCCAGCTCTCACCTTGTCACCCAATGCCCTTGAAGCATTCGATGGAAGAGAGTGTAAACCTCTTGGTGTTCTCGCTAGTTTACCAATCACATTAGAAGGGAAGACAGCCAATGTCGAAGTTGAAGTTGTTGATGCTAATCTCAGTTATAATCTTTTCCTTGGTCACAATTGGACTCACGCAATGCTATGTGTTCCGTCCACTCTCTTTTATGTTTTGAAATTCCCGCACGAAGGAAATATTATTACTGTTGATCAATTGTCTTTTTTCACTTCTTCTACCGAGAAGAACATTCTGTATAGCAGTGGTTTCTGGCATAATGATCCATCGTCAAATTCGTTCTAAAAAATTTGGCATTGATCAAGAGCAGAGCATTCGAGCATTTATAGATCCCCGTCACTCTACATCTCATCCGATCGAAAATTTCTTAAACTATTATTCCTCACAAGTACCCACCAGATACTCTTATGCGCAGATCAAAGCTTACACGAAAAATTTGGCAGAGAAGGTTGGCCAAGGAAGTTTTGGAACAGTTTATAAAGGAAAGCTTCCAAGTGGACATCTCATCGCTGTCAAGATTTTGGATGAATTGAAACAAAGTGAACAACAGTTTATAGCAGAAGTAGCTACAGTGAGGAGTGCATATCATGTTAACCTGGTGCGCCTCTTGGGTTATTGTGTGCAGAGATCCAAAAGAGCTTTGGTGTATGAATACATGATTAATGGTTCCCTTGACAAGTATATCCATGGAAGCCTTGGAGACAAGTTGGATTGGAAAAAGTTGTATTCAATTGCACTTGGTACAGCTCGCGGAGTTGTATTGCATACCTACATGAAGATTGCAACAATCACATATTACATTGTGATATAAAGCCCCACAATGTCCTACTTGATGCAGATTTTTCACCAAAAATTGCAGATTTTTGTCTAGCTAAAATATCAGAAAGAGGGAAAAATCACATCTCTGTAGCTAATAGAGGAACACTAGGTTACACTGCTCCAGAGATGTGGTCAAGCATGTATGGATCTGTGACTGATAAGTCTAATTTTTACAGCTATGGTATGTTGGTGATGGAGATGGTGGGGGACAGAAAAAATATTGACAAAAATTTAGAGAGTGCATCTAGCAAATTCTACGATCCTGAGTGGGCTTTCAAGCAGGTGGAAAAGGGAGAGTTTGGAAATTTGAGAAAGGGTATTAACATGTCATCAGAAGACCAAGAGATAGCCAAAAAGTTAAGTTTAGTTGGACTGTGGTGCATCCAGTTCAAAGCATATGGCCGTCCTTCTATGAACAAAGTGATCCAAATGTTAAAAGGAGTCATTGACATTTCTATTCCACCAGTTCCATTTCCAGTTAACACACCTGTGCAGCAATCTATATCTCACAGATCTTCTTCATCTGATGCTTCAGAGGTTCAAATGATAAATCCCACAAGTACTCAATCTGCCAAAACCTTGAAGGTAAAATATTTTATATCTAAATAATTAAGAAAATAGAATTTCACAGGTCCACATGGTTGCATTCAAATATGATATTGTGCATAACTACAAAAACACCCTATATATATTTTCGGTGGAGACAAGTATCGTTCTGTCTGTCAATTTTGAAATAGAAATGTCCGCTTAAAATTGCTAGTTTTTTTAGATGATGCCCATTAATATTCATAGCGCCTTTTAATGCTATTCCATAATTTATTAATGACGTGACGTGCAAACCGTTTTTGCATGCTATATCCAATGCATAACTTTTGAGATTCTAATGGTCCATATCACAACATCTCATGCTATCCTTAATACTGGGAGATATTTCCAAATAAAACGGGCGTTTCCCCCCAGTATTTCTTCCTCATGTCCATACCTCCTTTATTTTTAAATCTGTGATTTACCGGAAGGTTTGTGTTATGTCTTTCTGTTAATGTTATTACTAAGGTCATCCCTCTCATTATCTATTATTCTAAATTTTATTATTTATTATTCTAAATTTTATTTTATTCAAGATAAGCTTACAATGTTAATAGTGTTTTTTGTTTTTATTTTTTCAGATAAGTTGAACTTTGATCAACATCTTCAGCTCCAATGTTAGATGGAAAAATGATCTACTCAACTACAAGATGGTAATGGCTATTACCAGCCACAATCACCAACCAGTAGAATTTGACATTCCCCATAACTTATTTTTACTTTTACTTTTAATTGTATTTGCAGTGAATAAATATTCTGAAAGGTCAAGAGTAATAGGGAAACAAAATTTGAACCTGTAAATGTGACATCAAATACTTTAAATTACCTGTCATATTTTTTAATGCCCGGTTTACAGGGCTAAAGGCAGAGGAGGCTAGTACATACTGTTACTGTGGAAGCTATGTCAAAGTTGTTTGTAGCAAATATTGTGGAGAGAATGTCAAAGTTGTTTGCATAAGGCCATTGTCTGAGATTGATAATCCTCTGCACTTTTTATATAGATTAACAATTGTTGCTTGCATAAATAGTTTCACATTGGGCAAGTGGTCACCTCCTCAAATCTGAGGATTTGCATTTTGTTTTAGAGCAGTGATTGATTTTCTTCTTATCTTGGATATATTCCTTCGCTTTAAAAATTGAAAGTAACTTGGAACAAAACAAGCTATTATTCATCCCAATTTGACTAATAAATCTTTTCTTTTTGCAGTGGTTCTTCAATAATGTTTTCTTTTGCATATATATACTGCACCTTTGCACTCAAAAGACATGTATTAATGTTAATATCCTTTAGCATACTATTATTAAAAAACTAATAAGTTATTCCAAAATTTAAAAGCAAAAGTTTTGGTTACAATCCAATTTGAAGTTGTAATATTTCACTATAAATGGAAATTGCAACCAAATAAGATAACGACTTGGTTCCTGTCCAATTAAAGTGTTAATCTTTTTCCACTATAATTACAACTTGCAACCAAATAAGAGAGGGAATTTGTCATAGTTTTACTTAACCCTTGGAGTTAGGAAAGTGTTGTTTTGAGTACATTATATCTGATGCCCTAAAATAATAATAATAATAATAAAGATACAGTAAAACCATAGAAGTGAAAAAGAACTATCATCAAATTTTCTTGACAGGGAAATTGAATTTGAAATTCTAGCCTTGGTCAACAGGATTATGTCAGGCTCCAAGCTGTAGAACAATTTAAATCCTCACAAGTGGCTCTTACCCTTTACGTTATTTTCGAAGATTTGATCCAGTGATCTAATAGTATTTCTAATTGCCATTCTAATTGATACTAACCTTGATGCAGTGCCTCCCTTGAAATTTAAACCTGTGATCTGATAGGGATTCCTAATTGTCATTCTAATAGATGCTAACATTAATGCAGTATTCCATTGCAAAGTGTGGAGTCTCTTTCTTATACGTAATATCACATAATGGATGTAACAAATTCATCGAATTGTTATTATTTAGGAAAGTGGGCTGATGCTACCTCAATAAAGTTTTCTCAAAATTCATTCACCGTTGCTTGGAACCTCTTTTTACATTCTCACAGTTCATGGCTCCGAGATTTTATTCTTATTTCTGAAGATAATTCTTTAACGAGAGATTCTGCCACCGTTAGTTGGCCAAGGTATACTAAATCTAAAACGAGGGCTACGTAACCTTTTTGTCTCATTAATTTTGCAACCAACAAAATAGGGATTAACAATGAAGGAACCCATAACTAGTGTGAATACTTCTAAGCACTATGTCAATGGGATTAGGAAAAGAATTTTTTTGGAATTATTAATTCCAATTACTGCATGCAGAGTAGAAGGAAGACATGTTTAATGTTGATGGGAACTCCTGACGGACGGCGGCAGCAGCTACATGTTCGATTTGCAATTCACGCAATCGCAGCCTTATCTGCAACAGCTACCAGCATTAACTCCTCGGCCAACCACATTAAACACACAGCAGCAACATTCTAGGGGCATCCAAAATGAGCTGCTAAGGGTGAAGGCAACCCAACGGAGGAGGTGACGTCACCTTCCTCCGGACCAATGAAAAGAGTTCAAACAGTCGTTGGCAAAGTATTATAACCCCACAGAATATGGAATGCATAAAGTTCTTTTTATGTTTTCTTTACCTTGGTACATTTTGGTTTTTAACTTTGGTTTATGTTTTTTTTTTATATATAAGTGCCTCGACATAAGTTTCATGTTTAAGTTTTTTAAACTTTGGTTATATATGTTTTCATATATATATATATATTATAAATATGAAATATTTATAATATATATACGTATGTAATGTAATGTGTCGTGTGCAATTGTAGAAGACTGTGTATTGTAATTTCTAGCCAGAAGGCAGAAAATAGAAAGAAAGACACAGAGCATTGTGTGCGTAGTAGTTAATAGAAATAGAGAGACAAAGAAGGAAAAATTGAAGCGCTATGTGTGTGTGAAGCAGCCAGAAGGTTTTCGTTGTGAATCCAGAACATCATAGTTCTGAAGAATCCTATTTTGTAACAGTGAGTCTTATGTTTAATGAAATAGTGTTATACTTCATCTCTCTGTGTCCGCATTTGTTTTTTCTATGTTGTGGAAGAGGAATTTTTATTTCATTTGTGTTTTCGGAATTGTTCAGAAATTCCAACATGGTATCGGAGCTAGTCTAGGTGCTCAGTGAACGAAGCAGAGATCACTCTTCACTGCAGAAGCTGTAAGAAGGTTGTTGAAGCGGATTTCTCCAACAGAGAGAAAGCTTCTATTTGTTTACACAGCCAAAAGAGTTTGATTGTTCCGTTTGTTTTTTAACACAGTTAAGAAAACTACCGTGTTTGCACAATTACGATGGCAGCAGCAGGCACCAGTATGCCGAATCCTCAACTTCCATAGTCCAACGGGAAGAACCATGAATATTTGGAAATCACGATGAGAGCCATGTTTGCTTCACAGGACATATGGGAGCTAGTTGACAATGGCTACCCAGAACCAGCAAACGCAGCAGCGCTGACTGCTTTGACAACAACAAAAAGAGACTTGTTAAGAGATAATAGGAAGAAGGACTCCAAAGCCATTTTCTATCTCTATCAAACAGTGCATGAAAGTGTATTTCCAAGGATTGTAGCAGCAAAGAGGTCCAAGGATGCATAAGATACTCTCCAAACAACCTACCAAGGTATGGAGAAGGTAAAGACTGCAAAGCTTCAATTAATGAGAAGGTATTTTGAAGTTATTTGCATGAAAGATTATGATACAATAGACTCATTCGTTACTCTACTGATTGGGTTGGTCACTCAAATGAGATCTCATGGAGAGATAGTAGAAGAAAGAAGAATAGCGGAGAAAGTATTGAGGAGCTTACCCTCAAAGTTTGATGTGATAGTCACAACCATTGAAGAGACAAAGGATCTCTCAAAGTTTACAGTTGATGAGTTTCATGCATCATTGATGACACATGAACAAAGATTGGGTAGAATAACAAACTCATCTTTGGAGCATGCCTTCAAGACCCAAATGTCCTTTGGAAGAGGAAGAGGTCAAGAAAAATGAAACTATAGAGGAAAAGGTAGAGGCAGAAGCCAGAACTGAGGAGGAAGAAGCAGCCCAGCAAATACAAGTGGAAGGGGCAACAATCAAAATCAGAACCAAGGCCAAGGCAACAGTGAGCAAGGTGGACAAAATCAAGCACATGGACAAAGGTCTGATAAATACCAAGTCCAATGTCATTACTGTAAGAAGTATGGGCATTATGCCAACGAATGTAGGAAGAAACATAATGACATGGGTAACAAACCCAGTGCTAATTTTACTAAATAAAATATCAGTCAAGAGAAGTTGTTTTTAGCATGTAATTTGGCTGAAGAAAATAGTGAAGATATATGGTTTCTAGACTCAGGATGTAGCAACCATATGACTGGAAACATTTCCATGTTATCCATGTTAGATGAAAATTTAAAGTCTCAAGTAACATTGGGGGCGGACAGTAAGGTCTCCGTCATGCGAAAAGACAGAGTATGTGTTTTAACAAAGAAGGAAGAAAGAAAAACCATATCAGATGTATACTATGTGCCTGGTATGAAGTGTAACCTCTTGAGCATTGGACAGCTCATTCAAAAGGGGTACAATGTTTTATTTGAAGATGATGTATGCACCATCATGGATAAACCACCAAGAAAAAAATGCATTTCACAATTGAAGATGACAAGGAACAGAATGTTCTCTCTCAATATTAGAGAAGATTTGAAGAAAGCAGTTGAAATGGTAGCAATGACACAAGAGACATTCCAAAGAGAAGAAAAAGATGAAAACTAGTTATGGCATTTGATATTTGGACATCTTAATTTTGGAGGTCTGAATTTGTTGCATAGAAAATGTATGGTAAAGGGATTACCATTGATTGAGAAACCAGATAGCCTATGTGAACGCTGCATCTTGGGCAAACAACACAGAGAAAACTTTCCATCACGAAAAAGGATAAGGGCAAAGACACCCTTAGAAATAGTCCATTCAGATTTGTGTGGACCAATGCAAACACCATCATTAGCAAGTAGCCACTATATGCTGACTTTTATTGATGATTTCACAAGAAAAACATGGGTTTATTTCTTGAAATTTAAAAGTGAAGTGTTTGAAAAATTCTGGCACTTTAAATATTTTGTAGAGAATCAAAGTGGGCAGCGCATTAAAGTTTTAAGGACAGACAAAGGAGGAGAATATATCTCCAAATATATCCTACGTTTTGTAGGGAAAATGGGATAAATAAAAAATTTATAGCAAGGTATAAACCGCAACAAAATGGAGTTGCTGAAAGAAAAAATGGAACCATCGTAGACATGGTAAGAAGCATGTTGAAAGCAAAACATTTGCCAAATGAATATTGGGCTGAAGTTGTACATTGTGCAGCGTATATTTTAAATATATGCCCAACCAACGCTGTGATGAACAGAGTTCCTGAAGAAGCGTGAAGCGGCATAAAGCAGCATGTCACCCACATGAGAGTTTTCGGTTGTGTGGCTTATGCGCACATTCCAGATCAGCTAAGGAAGAAGTTAGACAGTAAGGGGGAGAAGTGCATATGTATTGGATATAGTGAAGAATCAAAGGCAATATACTGTATAATCCATCCACCAAGAAGTTTGTTATAAGAGGAGATGTACAGTTCATTGAGGGAGAAGATTGGGATGGGAGCATAGAGAAAACAGTGAATGTTAAAAGCTTTTTGTCTCATAATGAAGATGAGGAAGAAATGGCTGAAAGACATCTCTCATTAGCAGCACCACCTCCACCAACACAAGGACAGCAAGGGACACCACAAGCAGGTATGAGAACACCCTTGAGAAGTGATGACAATGCTTCTCCAAGCACATCACAAGGAGCAAATTTGAGTGCTTCTACAAGCACGTGTTCAGCAAGTGAAAGAGGAACCAGATTTAGAAGTTTGAATGAAATTTATGAGCAAGAAGTAGCAAATGAAGGTATGAACTCTTTATTTGCATTGTATTGTTGTGTAGAAGATCCTATTCATTTTGAAGAAGCTATAAAAGATAAGAAATAGATAGATGCTATGGATGAAGAGATAAATGCCATAGAGAAAAACAAGACATGGGAATTGATTGATCTCCCAAAACGGAAAGAAGTAATTGGAGTGAAATGGGTCTACAAGACCAAAAGAAATGCTAAAGGTAAGATTAAAAGGCACAAGGCCAGACTTGTTGTGAAAGGCTACAAGGAAGAGACTATGAGGAAATTTTTCACCAGTTACAAGAATGGAAACAGTAAAAGCAGTGCTATTCATAGCAGGACAACACAAGTGGAAAGTTTACCAAATGGATGTGAAATCAGCATTCCTAAATGGATTATTAATGGAAGAGGTCTATGTTGAACAACCTATGGGCTATGAGAAAGCAGGCCAAGAGCATAAGGTATGCAGATTGAAAAAAGCTCTGTATGGGCTGAAACGAGTACCAAGAACATGTTACAGCAGGATAGATGTCTATCTACTGGAAAATGGGTTTGAAATATTTGAAGGAGAACCCACATTATACATCAAGGAGAACTATGGTGAGATGCTGATTGTTTTTTTGTATGTTGATGATGTTATATTCACAGGTAATGATGATTACCTCATTGAAAATTTTAAGACAATCATGAAGGATGAATTTGAGATGACTGATATGGGATCGCTGAAATACTTCTTAGGAATATAAGTAGAGAAAAATGAAAATAATATTTTTATCTCTCAAACCAAATATGTAAATGAAGTTTTGGAAAGATTTAACATGCAGGATTGCAAAGCAGCAATTACTCCTACAGTGATGGGATTAAAATTGAGCAAAGAAGATCACAACAAGAATGTCAATCCGACATTGTATAAAAGCATAGTTGGCATTCTTATGTATTTGATTGAAACTAGGGCAGATATTATGTATGTTGTAAGTTTAATTTCCAGATTCATGGAAACACCAAAAGAGACTCATTGGCAGGCAGCCAAGAGGATTCTAAGGTGTGTGAATGGAACGAAGGGGTATGGTATTTTATACTCCCCATCTGAAAATTTTAAATTGATTGGTTACACTGATAGTGCTTGGGCTAGAAGTGTAGATGATAGGAACAACACATCTGGATATGTGTTTCGTTTGGGATTGGGAGCCATTTCATGGGCTTCCAAGAAGCAACCAATAGTTGCTTTATCTATAGCAGAGGCAGAGTATGTGGCAACTACAGCAACACCATGTCAATCAGTTTGGATGAGGAGAATGTTGAGGATTTTGTGTCATGAACAGGTAAAAGGCACAACAATTTAGTGTGATAATAGCTTAGCAATAGCATTATCAAATAATTCAGTGTTTCACAAGAGAACAAAACACATTGATGCCAAATATCACTACATCAGAGAGCTAGTGAGCAATGGAGAAATTGTTTTACAACATTGTAGAATAGAGGAGCAGTTTTTTGATATTTTAACAAAACCATTGGGACAAAAGAGTTGTAATTATTTGAGAAAATGTCTAGGTATGGAAGAAAATCTAGTAGTGGAAATTAAGGGGGAGTGTTGGAAGTATTAATTCCAACCACTAAACGCGGAGTAGAAGGATGACATGTTTAATGTTGATGGGAACTCCTGACGAACAACGACAACAACTACTTGTTCGGTTTGCACTTCACACAATCGCAGTATTATCTGCAACAACTACCAGTATTAACTCATCTAGCAACCACATTAAACACGCAACAACAACATTCTGGGGGGCATCCAAAATGAGCTACAAAGCGTGAAGGCAACCCACCAGAGGAGATGACGTCACCTTCCTCCAGACCAATGAAAAGAGTTCCGGCGGGGGCGGGGGGGGGTGAGGTAAGAAAATGGGTATTGGCCAAGTATTATAACCCCACAGAATATGGAATGCATAAATTTCTTTTCATGTTTTCTTTACCATGGTACATTTTGGTTTTTAACTTTGGTTTATGCTTTTTTTTATATATAAGTGCCGCGACATAAGTTTCATGTTTAAGTTTTTTTGGTTATATATGTTTTGATATATATATATATATATATATATATATATATATATATATGAAATATTTATAATATATATACATATGTAATGTAATGTGCCGTGTGAAATTGTAGAAGACTGTGTATTGTAATTTCTAGCCAGAAGGCAGAAAATAGAAACAAAGACAAAGAGCACTATGTGCGTAGCAGTGAATAGAAACAAAGAGGCATAGAAGGAAAAATTGAAGTGCTATGTGTGTGTGAAGCAGCCAAAACATTTCCGTTGTGAATCCAGAACATCATAATTTCGAAGAATCCTATTTTGTAACAGTTAGTTTTATGTTTAATGAAATAGTGTTATACTTCATCTCTCTATGTCCGCATTTATTTTTTCAGTGTTGTGGAAGATGGATTTTTATTTCCTTTGTGTATTCGGAATTGTTCAGAAATTCCAACACATTTGTCTTCTTAAGATGGAATGAAATCCTGAAGGAGTATGGCACTCTGACTTTGGTACTTTTACCTCGAATTGGTAAATTTTAAGTAAATAAGGTGGAATAATATGAAACTACAATTTTGACACTCTTATTTTCTATTGACAAAACTTATTAGTCATATTGATGAAGAACAAATCACATTTATTCGAATTTACCCCTATCAACACATAGTTGGGATCGAGTCCTCCAATGTTAATAAATGTTAAGAAATTTTAATACAAAGTGGAAAAGTCTTTAAACAAGACAACACAGTTGCAGAAAACAAATCATAATAGTTTTATTTTCAATACAGAGTGAATGGAGATTAAAATTGCAACAATATTGAAGCAAATAAAATCAAACAATTTACTCACAGTGAAACCCAGTAAAACAGAGTTGTTGCAGTAAAACTCACCTGAAATTTTCACAACCAAATTCCCACTAACCAAACTTTATATTATAGCTTTAAAACATGAAATACATTCACATATGGAGGTTGTATGGAGGTTGCAGCTCCTTCTTCAATAAAACAAGACTTCTTACTCATATTTACATTCACTAGGGGCTCAGAGTAACACATAGTAGAACATCCTGTAAGTGTTGTTTTCAAGCGCCAACCAAAATTTTCTCCACACATTTCTCCTCCTTTTCTTTCCAATACTTACATCCCCTACATTCCATAATGCTTAGCACGCACTGGCCAAAATTTTCTCCACAAATTTCTCCTTCTTTTCTTTCAAATACTTACGTCCGCCACATTACATAATGCTTAGCTATGCTTGTTAATTCAAAACATATATATCTAAGAATTTAATTCATGGCAGACAAAATGTAATACAATGGGATGGACGAACATCATTTTCTGAACATTGCAGAGGAGTAAATGTTTTCCCATGCGTTTCTACTCGCCATTAATAAATTTCAAATTGACTTTTAATTAATTTACTCTATTGTGGAATGGGTTATTTACTTTGCTCAGAAATTCATTTACTCCATGTCCTTTAACCTGCAAACAAAATCTGCAACCTGCAAAACATTTACTAATGTATGGTTGTTTGTCAGTGTATTTAACGCGGTAGTTGAGATTAATTCTCCAACACTCCCCCTTAATCGCAACTTCCGCCATTGACCATTCCCAAAGAATATCTGAGATAAACAAAATTTTTGCATGCCAATGGCTTTGTGAAGATGTCTGCAAATTATTCTTCTAACCTGCAATGTTGCAACATAATCTCACTCTTGTTAACTAATTCACTTATGAAATGATATTTGAAATCAATGTGCTTTTTCCTCTTGTGAAAGAAAAAATTCTTTGATAGTGCAATTGTTGCACTGTTGTCACAAAAAATAGTGGTTGTTCCATCTTGTTCATGACATAAATCCTGCAACATCCTTCTCATCCAAAGTGCTTGACATGTTGCTGCTGTTGTGGCGACATATTCAACTTTTGTTGTTGATAATAATACTATCGGTTGCTTCTTGGAAGCCCGTGAAATGGCTCCCCGAACCCAAATGAAAAACATATCCTGATGTGCTCTTTCTGTCATAAAAACTTCCTACCCAATCAATATCAGTGTAACCAACCAGCTTAAAAGCATCTGTTGCAAAGTACAAAATGCCATAATCCTTTGTCCCATTGACATACTTTAAAATTATTTTCGCTGCTTGCCAATTTGTCATTTTGGTTGTCTCCATGAATCTTGACACCAAAACCACTGCATACTTTATATCAGGCCTAGTTGTGTTCAAATACATTAGGCTACCCACCATGCTTTTATATAATGTTGGATTGACATTGCTGTTGCAATCTTCCTAGCTCAACTTCAACCCCATGACAATTGGAGTTGGTGCTGGCTTTCTTTTTTGCATATTAAACCTCTCTAAAATGTCTACAACACACTTTGCTTGAGAGATAAAAATGTCATTTTCTGTTTGCTTCACTTCTATGCCCAAAAAATATCTTAACAACCCCAAGTCAGTCATATCGAATTCACTTTCGTGGCTGATTTGAAATTAGCAATGAGGAAATCATTACTCCTTGTAAAAATGAAATCATCTACGTACAAAATGACAATAAGAAGCTTACAATCACTTTCTTTGATGTACATAGTAGGTTTACCGTCACATTTGTTGAACCCATTGTCCATCAAATAAGCATCTATTCTACTATACCATGTGTGTGGTTCTTGCTTCAGCCCATACAGAGCTTTCCTCAACTTACACACCTTGTCTTCTTGGCCTTCTACTTCATTACCAGGTGGTTTCCCAACATATACCTCCTCTTTCAGTACTCCATTCAAGAACGTTGATTTTACATCCATTTAATAAACTTTCCATTTATGTTGCGCAACAATCGACAACACTATACACACTATATCCATCCTCGCGACTGGCATAAATGTCTCTGCATAGTCTCTTCCATGATGTTGCTTGTAACCTTTGACAACTAACCTTGCTTTATGCCTTTCAATCGTGCCTTCAATGTTGCTCTTGGTCTTATAGACCCACTTCACTCAAATGACTTTTGTTCCTTGTGGAAGGTCCACTAACTCCCATGTGCCATTCTTTTATATTTCTCCTATTTCTTCACCCATTGTTGCAACCATTTCTCTTCTCTGACTGCATCTTCAAAGTGTATTATATCATCTACATGAAAAAATAATGAAAATAAAGAATTCAAACCAGCACTGCTATCAACTTCATATTGCTCATAAATTTCATTTAAATTTCTAAATTTTGGTCTTCTTATGCTTGTGGAAGATGGGCTTGGTGTTGCACTTGAAGTAGATAGACTTGCGGCTCTTTGTGTGTGCTTGGAGAAGCACTTGCTCGGCTGTGCAAAGTTTTCCTATTATATTTTTGTAGTGTCACATGTTGACTACTTTGTTGAGCTTTTGTAGGGGGAGGAGGAGTCACCGTTGAGGAATTACTTGCTGCAATCAATTTCTCTTTGTCTTCATGTGACATACATTTCTTCAAATTGATTATCTTCTCTAAACTTCCATCCCATGCTTCCTCTTCTATGAACTGAACATCTCTGCTGATTATTACCTTCTTGTTTGATGGATTGTAGAGCTTGTATGCCTTGGATTCATCACTGTATCCAACAAATATACATTTATTCCCCTTGTTGTTCAATTTCTTCCTCAACTCATCCGGTACATGTGCATACACCACACATCCAAACACTCTCATGTGAGTGAAATATTACTTTCTTCCACTCCATTCCTCTTCATGAACAATATTCATAACACTTTTGGTTGGACACCTATTAATAATATACGTTACACAAGCGATAGCTTCAGTCCAATAATAATTTGAATTTTTTTTGCCTTCAACATACTCCTTGACATTTCCATCATGGTCTTATTCTTCCTTTCTATGACACCATTTTGCTGAGGGGTATACCTTGTTGTAAATTTCTTCTGAATTCCATGTTCCCTGTAAAAATGTAGGAAGTCACTTAAGAAATATTCGCCACCTCTATCAGTCCTCAACACTTTTATGTAGTGTCCACTTTGCTTCTCAACAAGAACTTTGTAGTGGCTGAATCGCTCAAACACTTCACTTTTCTATTTTATGAAGTAGACCCATGTATTCGTTGTGTATTCATCTATGAAGGTCATAATATAATGGTTGCCACCAATTGATGGTGTTTTGATTGGTTCACATAAATCTGAGTGGACGATTTCCAAAGGTGCATTTTCCCTTATTGAATTTCCTGCTAAAAATGATTCTCTATGTTGTTTTCCCAAGATACATCCTTCACATTGGTTGTCTAGTTTTTCTATGAGTGGCAATCCTTTCACCATACCTTTCCTATGCAACAAATTCAAACCTCCGAAGTTGATATGACCAAATCTCAAATTCCATAACCAATTTAAATTTTTAATTTTTTCTTGAAAGTTTTCTTGTGTGATAACTGTTACATTTCTTTCATCCTTCTGTGTATTCATTAATAGTTGTGCTTGAGCACCTTCTTCCTTCAAGTCTAATTTTATCTTGAGAGGAAAATTTGTATTGTTTGTCATGTGAAATTTTGCAATCAGTTGTCTGCTTGGAGGCTTATCCAAGATTGTGCACACATCATTCTTGAAAAAGACATTGTAGCCCTTTTGCATGAGTTTTCCAACGCTTATTAGGTTTTTCTTTAAATCAGGGACACAATAAACATCTAAAATGTATTTCCTCTCTCCCTTGTTTGTTATAATGTCAACTCTACCTTTTCCCATATCCGAGACTTTGCTATTGGTCCCTAATGTCGTTTCAGATTTCACACTTTTATCTAGATTGGAAAACATTTCTATGTTTCAAGTCATGTAGTTGCTACACCCTAAATCTAAGAACCATACATCTCCTTGTTTTTCTTGTGCTACATTACAAGCTAAAAACATGATATCATGGTTCTGATTTTCCTTTATAAAATTTGCACTTGGTTTGTTACCTATGTCATATTGTTTTTTTCTACATTCATTTACCTAATGAGCATACTTCTTACAATAATGACATTGAACTTGAGATTTATCATACTTCTGACCTTGTGCTTGATTGTGGCTTAAGCCTTGAATTGGATTTTGATTGTTTCCCCTTTCACTTGAGCTTGAAGGGTTGCTTCTTCCACCTCTGTGTGTGCTTCTTCCTCTTCTTCTATAATTTGTTCTTCCTCGACCACTACCTTGACCAAATGAAAATTGTGTCTTGAAGACATGCTCCAATGATGAGTTTGTTCGTTTATTCAATATTTGCTCATGAGACATCAGTGATGCATGAAGCTCATCAATTGAAAATTGTGAGAGATCTTTTGTCTCTTCTATGGCCACAACTATGGCATCAAACCTCACTAGTAGACTTCTCAAAATTTTCTCCACTATTCTTCTTTCCTCAAGTGTCTCACCATGGGACCTAATTTGGGTAACCAACCCAATTACATGTGTAAAAAATGAGTCTACATTCTCAAACTCTTTCATGCAAATTATCTCAAAATATCTTCTCAGCATTTGTAGTTTTGTTGTCTTCACCTTTGCGATGCCTTGGTAGGTTGTATGAAGGGTATCCTGTTTTTTCTTAGACTTTGCTGCTACTGCAATCCTTGGGAATATACTTTCATGCACTGCCTGAAGAATATAGAAGAGGGATTTTGAGTCCTTCATGTTGTCACTCAACAAATCCTTTTTTGCTTGTGTCAAAGCATTGTATGCTATTGCATCTGTTGGTTCTTGGAATCTATTCTCCACCAATTTCCAAATATCTTGAGAAGAAAACATAGCCTTCATTATAATAGCCCAATAATCGTAATTATTTCCATTAAACTGTGGTATTTGTCGATTAATACCACAAGAATTTCAGAACACCTTTTAACTCAATAAAAACACTTGTGGTAATGAAGGCTACCATTTTTACTGTGTAAAAAAAAGACTTTCTCAATGTGTAAAAACTTTCTCACTACTAGAGAATATGCTCCACAAAAAAATCATAACACCTTTTAACTCCTTAATAAAAACACTTGCGGTAATGAAGGTTTAAACTCGCTCTGATACCATGTTAAGAAATTTGAATGCGGAGGAAATTATTTTCCTCAACAAAGAGAGTTCACACAAAGTTGCGGAAAATTTTTTAAACAAGAAAACACAATTGTTGAAATCAAATCATAATAGTTTTTCTTTCAATAGAGACTGGCGGAGATTAAAATCGAATCAAACAATTTTACTCATTGTGAAACATAGTAAAACAGAGTTGTTGCGGTATGAAATTTTCACCACTAAACCAAAATTTATATTGTAGCTTCAAAACATGAAATACATTCACATATGGAGGTTGAGGATCCTTCATCAGTAAAAAAAGGCTTCTTATTGATATTTACATTCACTAAGGGTGCGGGGTAATACACAGTAAAAATGTAATCATTGTTTTCTTTCCAAGGTTACATCTGCCACATTACATAAGGCTTAGCTATGCTTATTAATTCAAAACATATATATCTAAAACATTTAATGTAACCATTGTTTTATTTCCAAGGCTATGCCTGCCACATTACATAAGGCTTAGCTATGCTTGTTAATTCAAAATATATATATCTAAAACATTAATTCATGGCAAACAAAATTTAATACAATGGGATGCGCGGACATCATTTTTTGAACATTGCTTATGATTAAATGTTTGCCCATGCGTTTCTACTAAGTTATGGTTGTTTGTCAGTTTATTTAACACTATGGTTGATATTAATTCTTCATAACCCAATACACGGATTCTTTATTACTTCTTGGAAAATTACCAATGCAATTTCCTTTCCCCTTCTTTAAAAGAAACTAGAAATAGTAAAGTAAATCTCCTTTAACGTTTTTAGAAAAGAACGCCAATTTACAGTGTAATTGAAATTTGTTTAACTCTTCATAACACTAGAAATAGTAAAGCAAATCTCCTTCAACGTTTTTAGAAAAGAACGCCATTTTACAGTGTAATTGAAATCTGTTTAACTCTTCCTAACTCCCATATCTAGGAACTAAAGTGACTTGAAAAATCCAAACATCAAATTTTCACATATAACTGCGGAAGAACATTCCTGAACAAAAACTCCGTAGAGAAGCAACTAATTGGGAATTTTTGTTGGAAATAACCCCAACTGCAATCTCACTAAACAGGAAAAAAACATCAATTTTGATTTGAAGTTAAAAGACGGCAACAACAACAAATTTTTGGTTTCCTGCACTCTACTTGTGCATTCAATTTTTTGTTTAATTCTCCTGCAACAGTCGATTTCTTCTTACATTGCCGCAACCTTCCTGATTTGCAAAATCATGGTTTGACCCACAAAACCCCCGCCATAACTTTTATGCACCTACCACATTGAATTATCACGCCATACCGTTCGAATTCAAACACGCCACGTCATCCCTGTTTAATTCGCGCGATGAATGGACCCCGCAAATCCATATCACCCTAACCTCGACCAATCGGCGCTTATCGCAAGCATTGACGCTCACGTCATCGGCCCTCTGAACCCGTGCGATAAACTTGACCCCATGTGATAGCTCATCCTCCCCACGATCAATCAAAACCTATCGCACTGTTTAACTGCCTACATCACTTCCTCGTCGTTTGATGTGAGAAATGTTCACAATCGCGCAATAACACGACCCCACCACTGACAACTCAACCTCCAACAACCAATGGCACTTCATTGCATGAACTCTTGTCCCAGTCAGCAGATGCATTTTTCCATGCAATAAACCCATCGCATCATATTTGTAATGTTTTTTTTTATATGGTTTATTATATGCCGCAGCGACATAATTCTCATTTCATATAAGTTTTAGACTTAGGTTATAATTTTAAAAGGTGTGGCTACAGCCTATTGAATATATATATATATATATATATATATATATATATATATATATATATATATATATATATATATATGTTTTAATAGAAAATCGCATAAGGTGTGTAATATAGCAGAGAGCGAAATAGATTACAGTGGAGCAGTATCTGCAGAAAACCCAAAACAAAAGTTTTGAAGATTGTAATAATTGATTCGAACGAAAGTTAGAGTTTTTACTTCACTCTCTTGTTCTGTATATGCTTAGTTCCGTATATGCTCAATGTATTGAGTTTAACTTTAATGCTTCATCTGCACGATTTGTTAATGATTTCTCTTTTTTAAAGAGGAAAATGTTAGAATTAATGGAGGAACTTAAGTTATGATAGGATTGAGATTCTAATTCTAGATCTCAAATCCTAATATTCAGGGAGTGGTTCAAACCACCCGATTGTGAGAAAGCTTATATATACTAGGTTGTTCTCTTGATTGTATGTATAAGATTGTGTGAGTGTGTTTGTACACTCTCCAGGTTCTCACCTGGAGAGCCATTTCATTAATTTTAACATGGTATCAGAGCTCAGAAAGAGTTGAGAGAAGTTGTGCATGAGGCAGGTCGTGAAGGAAAATTTGGTGGCTCGCTGGACTGGAGCTGCATTCTCTGTTGACTATACTGCATGACGCAGATTGTGAAATTGTGTGCAGGCCGTGAAGGCATTCTTCAAAGGCTGTAAAGGCAGTTTTAAGTGGTGTGATCATCTGGGAGCAGATCTGCCTGTTCTGTGTCAGTAGCCGTTGATTCAATCCCCAGCACTCTCATTGAATCGTTTGATGGACTTGATCATACCACGGGCTTGACGAATGTGGCAGGGATTTGCAGTGCATTGATTGCAGTTCTGCATTGCTACAAACATGCAGAATTGAGCTGCGTGGATTTGCCTGCTATAAGGTGTCAGGTGAGTGCAGCAGAGTGCCTGCCGTAAGTGATGGAATCATTATGCAGTTGGAACGTGATATTCAAGGCAAATTTGTCAATCAATGTCACTTTGAAATGTAGAGGGAAAATCGCTGCAAAGATTTTTTTTAAACATTGTAAATTATTATTTTTTTAATGCTGCAACGACTGAGGCTACAACTATTGCACGTCAAGCCTACAGTCAGCCATTCGTTTTGGTTGGATTTCAGAGCATTTTTTTCGCTAAATTTGGTGGCATGAGGTCGAAAGGGCAACTCCTCGGAAGTAGGGAGGATTGTTTCTTGTTGTTGATTCAGTCAACCACGTTTGGCAGTCACAGGAGTCAGTTGAGAGAACGTTCCTTTTTTTTTCGGGTTGTGGTTGTCTGGCGTTCGGCTTTGAGGAACGCTTGACACTTGTTTCACATCGTTTTTTATTTCAGTCGACTTGAAAACCCCCCACGCAGCAGTACGTTCCAAAAAGGTACACACAGAGTATTGAAGGTTCCTTACTAACTTACACTTCTTGCTTCTTATTTAAACTGTATGATACGACAAACCTGTAATTGTGTCTGCCAAGCATTACAAATCCTTCATATCTTCCAAGCACTACATCGTCCTTTTAATATTCCCAATAAGAAGGTCCATCATTTCACATTGAGAAACTATTGCGTTTCAATAAAAATAGCAACTTTGATCGTAAATTTGACAACCCTCATTAAGAAAATTCTGTTTTAAATTTTTTATCCATTTTTTTTTTCCAAGATGAATGCTCAGATGGCAGATTACTTAAATGAAAGCAGGAAATTGGATGGTTCCAATTACACAAATTGGAAATTTAAGCTTCAGACTTTTCTTGAGGGCAAAATACCTATAGCATTGTCATCGGCGATGAAGTTAAGCCGACTGTTGCAAATGGTGGAACGAATGCAACAATTTAAGAGTGGGAGAAAAGGGAGTTGAAGGCAAAGGTTCTACTAAAATTTTCAGTTAAATATTGCATCATCCCTCATATTCGGGATTGCAAGACAACGAATGACATCTGGACAACTCTCAAAGACATGTATGAAATCAAGAACACCAGTCAAACCTTGTTCCCCAGGAAGAAGATCCTTTCAATCAAGATGGAGGAGAATGAGTCCGTTTCGTCATTCTTATCCCGGATAAAGGAAGTTAAAGATAAACTATCTAATATCGGTCAAACCGTGGCAAACGATGATCTTGTGACAATCACCATGAACGGTATGACGGACAACTATCAGATGTTTATAAATGGATTGAATGCAAGAGAAAAGCCTTCGTGTTTTGAAGAGCTTACTAGAATTTTACTACAAGAAGAGGAAAGGAGTTTGTCTCTCAAACCTCAAGATCCAGATCTTGCATTGATAACAAAGCTCAAGTCAAAAGGGAGAACAATGGCTGATCAGAGGAGGGGCAACACATCAAAAAGGACACCACAAGGTATGACCTCGTATAAAAATGACTCTGCTCTTAAATGCTTTTATTGTGGTAAGATAGGCCATATTGCTAAATTTTGTCGTAAGAAGAAGGCAAATCAAGAGAGGTACAAGCAGAGAAGACATGCAGGTCATTTGGCGGATGCAGATGCAGATGCAGACATAGATCAGAATCTGGATGTTAGATTGTTTATGGTTGAAGCTGACACTGCTACTGAGGAGGATGAATCAGATATTCGATTCGTGGATTTTGGAGCCTCCTCGCATATGTCAGGTAAAAAGCAATGGTTCAAAAATTTTAAAGAATCCAACTCTGGAGTAAAAGTCTATCTTGGAGATAATAGAGGGTATGAGATCAAGGGACATGGAGATGTCCTTGTTACTCTGCCTGATGGTAAGATCAAGAATATATCTTATGTGTGGTATGTTCCTGGCATTAAGAAGAACCCGATTTCTGTGTCAAAGATTATAGATCAGGACCTCAAAGTAGAATTTTTTAAAATCTTATTACATTATTAAAGATTTGTTGGATCAGATGAAGACCATTGCTACAGGTATTCGCATAGGAGGAGTTTACAAACTGGAAATGATAACAGCGTAGACTTCCACCTATTTGTTTCTTGTAACTTGAACTGTAATGTCTTGGCCTTTGTTACTTCAACACCATGTATCCAATGTCTCACTCTGATTCCACAGAGTTATGACAGGTGTGTCATTTCCAACTCACCAGAGCACACTGTATGGGCTGCATTTACCATAAAACAATATCATCGCTGTCGTTTCTCTCCTCTTCATAATTGTTCCACAAACAGAGACTACATCTCCGCATCTGATCTCCTCATCTGGATCGCTGAAAATGTGAAAGGGGAGTATGCAGCCATGGTTTGATTGATTCATTGAACCATTATCTGAAATTTCAAATATGGGGAGCTTGGGGCGTGCATCCATTTCTTCCATCATCGCTCTCATTTTCTTGCTCATTTGTTTTTTTTTTCCAAGCTTTAAATTAACTGTCATTTTTTTCAATTAGCGCGTGATTCAGGGAGATCAAGGAGAGCACCGTGGATCCACGTTTTGAACTGGGATCACTGTTTCCCTAAGCAACATTTCTGAGCATGGATCTTGTAGCTAGAAATTATTACAGTTTGAATCCATTGTTAAAGGTCCCAAATACTCTCATAGTGTTCGCGAGTTTGTCCGACATCAAGAAGGGTTATAATTCTGGTTCTCTGTGCGGTCCAGTGCTGGACAATGTTCAAGAATTTTGCTGACCGAGAGGATGCTATGCCGGTTGAAGAGCTGTAGAACTGTTTTGAGCGTGTGTGGAGGCTTTTGAAGGGCTTAAAGAAGGGGACGTGGATTTAAAGATCTAATATTTCTCAAACGCCATTGCCAGATTTGTGACCCGACCTTTGTGTGGAGCAATGCAGATTTTTTATATTTTCGTCTAATTTATTATATGCCACAATGAAAACGTGAAAGTTTTTTTTGCTGATTTGAACCCATTTTCAGAAATAGGTGTCATTAGAGATTGCTAATCACATGCATCAAAATTGGATGGCGATATCGTTTCCAGCTTGTTGAGAGGTCGTTTGTTGCTCGAGCCGAGGGCACTGAGACCTGCGTGGCACAGAAGCCACAGTCTACAAGGTTCTATTGTTGAAGAGCTGCCAAAGGGAGGATTCCCGCCTACGTGGTAACGGGTTGTTGGAGCTCGTTAGAGGACCGAGTGGAGTCAAAATCTGGAAGCAAGACAAAACCAGATAAGCTGGACCTTTTAACAACATGTCTATATTTTTAGATATTTTTTATTCTGATGATGATGATGATGATGATATTCTCATGTTGACATTTGGAGGCATTAGCATGAGTAGTATTTTTAAGTCTGGAATTTTTTCAGAGAAACAATGTGGTTCTGTTGATGACCACGAGAAACAAGAGACACAATTTGTTGTGCAAGATCCTGATATTAAAGAGTCACGAGTTGATCTTCAGGAAGAATGTAAACAAGAACAAAGTGTTAAAGATCAATTCGACGAGCCACATGAAGTTGATGGCGAAGACATGGCAGAAGAAGACAAAGCTGGAGAGAATTTAAACTACGATAATCTCATGAATATTTATGCTTGTGCAGATGACATCAGTGCTGAAATTTACATGCATGACACCAGAAATGGTGAGAGAAAACAATTTCCTATTAAGCCTGTCATAACTTTCAAAAGGGCGAGGATAAGCATTCAAGCTTTTCATCACTGGGGAAGAAATGAGGCGAAGATACATCACTATCTCATGACAAAGAAAGTGAAGATGAAGCCTCATCCACGAATGAACAAATATGGTCTCACAAGCATAAAGACCAAGATGAAAACTCTGTTACCAAGTTCTTATGTCTTTTTACCATTGTAAGTTTAGCTGAGACTAGACCAGCAGGCGTATGTTATCATATGTTATTGTTCTGTACCCTTTCTCCATTAAGGGGGAGTGTCAGAAATTAATGGAGAAACTTAAGTTAGGATAGGATTGAGATTCTAATTCTAGATCTCAAATCCTAATATTCAGGGAGTCGTTCAAACCACCCGATTGTGAGAAAGCCTATATATACTAGGTTGTTCTCTTGATTGTATGTATCAGATTGTGTGAGTGTGTTTGTACACTCTCCAAGTTCTCACCTAAAGAACCATTTCATTAATTTTATCAGAAAAGAAATTCCTCACCATGTGTTAAGGATTTATCAGAAAATATGACAATTCTCACACACAATGCTTTGAACCATGGTGACTTATAAATTCTTTTAAACTTAGACATGATTGCTTCAACCATTTGCATATTCCAGATTTTGAGCAGGCGGGCTTAAATGTGAAGTCAAGGTATAATCATCCACATCATGGACAGTACTTTAATTTAATACCATTGACATGGATTCAATAGCAATATATGATATACAAAAGTAGCTTTCTTGCTGTTGGTATAACAGGGGTGGCCATCAATTATTATAGGGGCAATTGCAACTTTGGTTATTGTATCCATCTGTAATGAAAGTGGGCTGAATGTAATCCACGTCTTCGTAAATAAATCTCTGTTAGTAACAACCATAAAACGCACTTCGTGAATTATGCATAAGCAAAATGCTCTTCGTCATAGTCCATAACTCGTTGGGTTTATTAATCACGCAAACAATGTAAAACTCGTTGGGTTTATACGTAAAACTCGTTAATTAATGATACTGTAGTTTTTAATTTGATGATTATTCACACTTTTATTTTTATTATCTTCATGAAATCATCACACATTTTTTTTTTTTAATCCGATGACCAAGTCTTCACACTCATACTTTTATTATATTTATTGAACCATCACACTTTTTCAGGCCAACTATTAAACATCAACCTATGAATTTCGTAAGGTACTTTATTTATTTAAAAAATTATATTTATGTTTAAAATGTTTATATGTTGACTTTTTAACTATTTAATTCTTAAGATTTAACTTTTCAGGCCAACTATTAAACATCAACCAATGAATTTCGGAAGGTACTTTATTTATTTAAAAAATTATATTTATGTTTAAAATGTTTATATGTTGACTTTTTAACTATTTAATTCTTAAGATTTAACTTTTTATTGAAATGTTTTAATAAATGCACTTTATATATAATACAAGTTTTGTAGTTAGAAAAAGAGTTTTTGGTTGGAATTTGGTCAAATTTTAATTTTTATTGTTTAAAATGTATTTTTGATTGCATATATGAATTTAACATCGTGAAAATTTACCGGGGTGTTAGGACTATGGAGAGTTTATAACTTAAACTTGTGATTCCAAGAAATCTATGTGGAACAAATTAGACAGGAAAATATGTCAGAAAGCCCTCCAGAATGTAAAACATATAGACTATAGCACAATACTCCAAAAAAATCATCATATGATCCTTTGTGCTTTCAAAGAATGTTATCATATAAATTTGTATTAATTTGCACAAAATCCAACTTCATTGTCAAGAGACAAGGTAAAAATCTAGGTAGGTGAATTTAGAAAAATGCACATAAAAGTCATACAAATGTCTTACATACAAAGTATAGAAAGTGAAACCTTAAGTATGAAGCTTTTCACCTTGCAAACAAAATCCATATGGTAGAATTTCCAAATTTCCTCTAGCAAATCTACAAGTCAATAACTTATGCACTTTTCACTAAAATTGCTCAATAGGGCCTTGTTTTACTGAAATTCATATACAGTAGGTTGTAACCCTGTACATAAATTACCTGCAAACAAATTATTAAAATATAAAAACAAACAATGGCGAGAACATAAAAAAAAATATACACAGATATTTTCCCCTAGATCCCAAAGTCGGGACTTCCAACTTGATTTTTCATTATATTCCTTTCAATTTTACAATACATATATATACATGTTGAAGCATTCATCAATATACAGTCTGTTAACACTAGATTAGAACATAATTGTTGTTCCCTTGATCGAATCTACTAAACACCATGGGCAGAAAACCATCATGCCCAAAACCATCTGCAAACCTCATGCGCAAAACCATGGATAGGTCCGCCTAACTATGCTTGTGCGACTAGTCATGGAAATAATATAACACACATCCAACATTCTACCACTTATTGTTTTATTTTCCACACAAGGGTCACAGAAGAGCTTAGTCACTGGTTCAGACCCTGCAACGCCCATTGTTTCTCTACACCGAAAAAACTTCTCAGTGCTCACAGACTTTGTCAATGCATCTGCAACATTCTTTAAAGTGTTCATGTTTACCAACAACACCTTTTTTTCCTCAACCATATCCCTCACAAAGTGATATTGAACATCAATGTGCTTTGTCTTTGAATGATAAGCAGGGTTCTTCGCTTAGAAAATTTCACTTTAGCTATCGCATTGTATCCTTATAACTCGATGTAACAACCCAATACTTGAACACAATCTCTGACACCAAACTGCTTCCTTGCTTGCATGAGTTGCTACCATTTATTCAGTCTTTGTAGTTGAAAGAGCCACTACAAACTGTATTTTTCTCATCCAACAGACTGCTCCTCCAAATAGGTTAAACACATACCCACTTGTAGATCTTCCCTGATCTAGATCTCCAGCCCAGTCTGCATCAACAAAGCCATGGATGTCCAAAACTCTGTCCAATCCTAGTCTTCCTTGGTAGCAAGCACATACCATAATCACTAGTGCCACGCAAATACCTGAAAACCAACTTCATTGTTGTCCAATTCTCCTTCCCTGGTTTTGACATAAACCTACTCGATACTCCCACTACATGTGAAATATCTGGTCTAGTATATATCATTGCATACATCAGGATACCGACTGCATTTGTATATGGAACACGGGACATGTCATCTTCCTCTTTTTGTGTGTTGGGACATTGTTCAGTAGATAAGTTTACACCTACATGAATGGGAACCTTAAACAGTTTACTATCCTTCATATTAAACCTCTGTAATATTGTCTCAACATACATCCTTTGGTTCAACCATAACTTCCTATTTTATCGATCTCATTTAATTTCCATGCCCAAAATACAGCTTGTAGCACCAAGATCATTCATGTCGAATTTGGAGGACAATTGGGTCTTTAAATCCTAGATAATTTCTTTGGGTCTTTAAAATATCATCCACATACAAGACTGAATAAATAACATGGTCACGAGTTAATTTAAAATACACACAGTGATCCGCTTTCCTTCTGGTGAAGCCAAGACCCCGTATATATGTATCAAATTTCTGATACAATATCCTTGGTGACTTTTTTAACCCATACAAGGACCATTTTAACCTGCATGCCAGTTCTTTCTTACCCTTCATCTCAAAGCTTTCAGGCTGCTTCATGTAGATCTCTTCTTCCCCATTCTCGTGAAGAAATGTTGTCTTCACATCCATCTATTCTACCTCAAAGTCAAAAGCAGTAGCAATAGATAAAATTAATCTAATAGAATCTATATTGGCAATAGGAGAAAAAATATCACGATAATCAATTCTCGACACCTGGGAATAACCTTTTGCTACCAACCGAACTTTTTTTTCTCCTCTTTCCTTCTGCATTCATCTTCTTCTTAACCACCCATTTGTTTCCAATGGGTTTGCTTCCAGCCGACATCTCCACCAGATCCTAAGCCTCATTTTTGTCCAAATATTTCATTTCATCAACCATTTCCTCCTTCAAGAGTTTTCCATCCTATGAATCTACTTCTTCCCTGAAATTTTTGCGATCATCATCAATAATGGATAAAGAAAAAATTGAACATAAAGTAGATTAAATTTACCTTTATGGCCACCTTCTCTCTCAAGATTATCTTCTCAAAACTCGAGTTTGTGGCTCTTCTTCTCCTCATTCTTATTCCGAAGTAGAGTTTGATTCTTCCTCCTTTAGCTCAAACTCTATCCTCTCAAGTTCCTTTGGTAGGACTATATGCTTAATAACATATTTTACCTCTCTAAACACCACATATTGGTTGTAGGCAACCTTCCTTGTTTTTGGGTTCCAAATCTTATAACCTTTTAAGACATCCTTATAGCTAATAAAGATGCACCTTTTAGATTTACTATCCAACTTGTTTCTTTTCTCCTTTGGAACATGTACCTATGAATCGCAACAAAATAGCCTCAAATGTGAAAGAGAGGGTTTCTTACCAATCCATACCTCATGTGGATTCTTATCCTCCAATGCTAATGAAGGTGATCTATTAACCAAGTAACAAGCAATCTCCACCACCTCTGCCCAGAATTCCTGTCCTAACCTCGCACCACTGAGCATGCTTATTTCCTTTTCCATCAACGCCTTGTTCATTCTTTCTGAAACTCCTTTTTTCTGAGCTGTGTATGGAGTAGTCTTCTATTTTTCTATACCACAATTCTTACATAAATATTTAAATTCCTTCTTGCCTAGCTCTCCACCATTATATGTCATCAACACCTTTATCTTCTTCTCTGTCTCATTTTCCACGAGAGCCTTAAATTATTTAAACATGTTAAATACTTCATATTTATTCCTAAGGAAATATATCCATGTATTCCTTGAGAAGTCATCTATAAATGATACATAGTGCAAATAATTACCTTGTGATGGAACATACACAGATTCAAACACATCAGTGTGCACAAGCTCTAATATCCCTTTCGCGCTCTTAGCACTAGAGGGGAAACTCACCCAATTATGCTTCCCATATACACAACATTCACATAAATTGAAATCCAGAGAGAAAATAGACATACCTTATACCATACCATTACTATATAGTATTAAAAGGACCTTATCTCTAATATGTCCAAGTCTTTGATGCCATAATTTTTATCCAGGAAATCCCTTCTCCGGATCACTCTAGCCCAATGAGTGGGTCTAGTAACAAAAGAGACAAAAGAAAGCAAACTATGCTAGCTTAAATTAGAATGAAATGAGAGAGAAATATGGCCTGCCTCTCTTCTATGAGGTTTCTTGTCGATGCTAATCATGATCTCCTTACTTCCATGGTCACTCCTCACTATTCCTTTACACACGAATACTTGCAAGAGATATCAAACAATGAAAAACAAACAAAGCATAGTATATTTCATTCTAATATAAACCATATGATAGATCAAGGAGAATCATACTAAGAAAGAAATCATAAACAAGCTTATGGAAAGTAAAACATGCTTTGTATTATTGATAAATTGAAGAGAGAAGCATACAACCAGTGTTTTGATGTTGGAAACCTCCTTTAGGACGAGTTTCCAAGTCCAAGACAAAGACTTCAAGCACTCCTTGTCCTTGGAATTTTGATAGCATTTAGACGCATTCAAGCACTAGAAAGGAAACCAATAATGACCAACCATTTGGGGAAGGCATGGAATTCATTTATAGGAAAGATGGAGAGGTTCCTGATCCATAGTGGATCCATAAAAGAAGGAGGATGACCCATATATTAAGGGGAAAGTCCTTAAAGGTAGGATAAAGGACTCCAAATGGGAGAACTCGACCCAATGTTCATCCAACTAATACAAAACTTCCGTTCTCGAGACTTTTAGAGGAAGAAGATTCTGCTACATTTTTGGATAACCTTCCTGAAGTGGAACAACATGGATTTTCACTTTAATTCGCACACTTCCAGCGTTGTTTACAAGTTAGACACAAGGTGACAAGCATGGGGCTATATAGGAGAGAAACATGCTAGGCTTGCATATTAGGATTTTCACAAGATTTTTGCAGGAAGGATTCAAAGCATTTCTCTTTTTCGTGTTTAAGGATTTTTTGAGCATATTATCCATCATGAATATGTTGTCATATATTTTGTTGCTTTGCGAAATTTGTGGCAGTGACACAAAGGATGACACTTTGGATAGAATGTGAAGGATGCGATAAAATATTGTGTAACAATAACATGGTCTTTTCTCCAGAGACCACTAAGTTTTATGCTCTACTTTTAGGAACCATAAAACTATTGCACCCATCAAGAATAGTGCTACCTAGAAGCTTTTATAGAGTTCCAATCTAAAATATATGCATCAATACCAGTGCTCCATCAACCATCTTGTAGGTATCTTTCTCGAAAATTATTTTTACACCTGCATCATCCATATTACTTATAGAAATAAGATTTATGGCCACTGCAAGAATATGAAGAACAAAAGGAAGTGTTTTTTCCTTCCACCTTGCCACTGTAGCTTGAATTTTCTCATCCCATAAGAATATTTCACCACCATCTGGACTTCCTCTCATCCCCTAAGGAGACGTCACCACCACCATATTTATCCTTGCAATTTGAGCTTGACTTCTCGTTCATTGCATGCATGGTGTCAAGTGAAATGGGATCGGTGTGGTATTTGGCTAGTGGTGCATCCTTTCACATGATGGGAGAAAAAGAACTTTTTAGTAGCTTGGAGGAGAAGGAAATCTAGATGCATATCGAAATGGGTGATGAAGGGTGGTACAATGCTACTGATATTGGTACCATTACCTTCCAGAGATAGTCAGGTAAACCCTTTCAATTAAAATATGTAATGCATGTACCAGGCTTGAATAAAAATTTAGTTTGAGTTGCAATGTTGGAGGATAGAGTCTATGATGTTGTTTTCAGTGAAGGAAAAGCTTTCCTACGACACAAAAAAATAGGACAAGCCAAGAATATTGGGATTCAAATTAAGAATATCTATAAACTTGATGTAGATGGTTGCACAAAATTGATGGGTAAATCAAACAAAGTTGTTAGATGGGATGAGGGTGAGTTATGGCACAGGAGATTGGGCCATCTTCACCACAGAGCCTTGAAGGTCATGCAATAGATTTATATGGGTCTTCCCAAGGGTACACTTGTGCAATCATACACATGCAAGTGATGTACTATGGGAAAATATGAAAATGCCACCTTTCATGAGGAGAACCGAGCCTCGGGGATCCTTGAGAAAGTTCACTCATACGTGTGTGGACAATTCTCTACTGCTTCAGCAATAAAGCATAAGTACTATGTGATATGTTTTGATGACTTTTCTCGAAAGAGCTAGATCTCTTTCATGCAGAAGAAAGATCAAACGTTCTCAAAGTTTCTTGAGTTCAAAGCATTGGTGGAGAAAGACACGAGGGATCATGTGAAGGCTCTTAGGAGCGACAATGGCAGTGAGTACATCTCCAATGAATTCAAGAACTTCTGCAGCAAAGAAGGAATTCAGAGAGAACTGATTGTGCCTCATAACCCACAACAGAATGAGGTCACAGAGAGAAATAACAGAACAAATGTGGGTGCAGCAAGAGCGATGTTACATGATTAGGGCCTACCATTACATCTGTGGGTGGAGGCATGCAACACAGTAGTTTTTGTGTAGAATTGTTGTCCTCATTGGACACTCAGAATGATTACATCAGAAGAGGATTTTACTAGTAAGAAACTTGATGTTTCACATTTTAATATTTTTGGCTCATCTGTTTATGTGCATGTGACCAAAGGTGCCAGCAAGAAGCTAGAACTAACAGCTAAGATTGGGATATTTTTGGGGTACACTGAAACTCCCCACAAATATCGAGTGTATTTTCCAAATAGCAGAATGACTATTGTGTGAAGGGATATAAAATTTGATGAGGAGAAATCCATGCGATTGTCCCTTGAGAGGGAGCTAGATTTTCATGCAGAGGAGGAATTCTTGGTTCCAAAGGATGAGCCTCAAGATGTGGAGCAGCCACATGCAAAGGATCATGGAGTGGTATAAAACACTCATGCAGATCCATCCACCAGAAATGGTAGAAGGCGCACCATGGAAATTGATATATTGAGACTTGATGCAGTAGAGAATGTAGAGCCCCTACTTCACTGCACATACAGAGATAGTCTCAAGACAGGTTTACTCGATATATGGCTCTTATGTGAAAGTGTATTGTGACAGAACCATCTTCCTTTCAGGAAGCAGTGCAGCAACCAATTTGGGTTGATGCTATGGTAGAGGAGTATGACTCCATCATAAAAAAAAATGTATGGGAGACTGTCCCAAGACTGGTCGAAAAATCAGTGGTTGGATCTAGATGGATCTACAAGGTAAAGCAAGTTGCTAAAGGGAGTGTGGAGAATTACAAGGCCAGATTTGTGGCTTGGGGATTCTCAGAGATTGAGGGGACTGATATGAGAGGAGTGTATTGGTTTGTTGTGCTAAGTGTCCGTTCAGTATTAAAAACATGTACAATTTGTCTCCATTTATTTTCTTAAGGAATGAGTGTTTTAACCATGAAACATAGATGAATTTAAGACTTTTAAGCATTAAAATTAGCTGAAATAACACTGTACAACAATGTATAACAAATAATAAACATCATACATAAGTTTTACACAGCAAGCATGATGAAGCAGTTCACCCCTCCTAGGCTACATCTGCTAGTCTAGCTCCCAATGGCCTGTATGTACTTGTCATTATGCTAAAAATTGAAAATACATGTGTTTACAAGCCTCTAATTGTTGTTTTCTTTGCACCAGTTTCTCCGGAATGCCAGAATTAGTCTAGGTAGACTCTTTTTTCACCAAAATTGGTTGAAAATTGACCTCCCAAAGTGTTTTTACCCATATCAGCTAGAAAAGCTCCACCAAAAGTGGAGACTGCACTTAATTGCTACTAAAAATAGAAAAAATGCCAAATTTTATGGCACCTCCATAGACTCCGTTAGATAAGACCATTTGAATTGACAACAAGTGGTTTGGGCGGGGTGGTCACATGTCGACCCCCCGCCTTTAAATCCGCGGTTTAACTGTTTTTGAAACTCCGCATTGGAGTGGAACTCAAAGTCTCAGTTCTAAAAACCCATGGCATTAAAAGCCATCAAAGTGTTTTATTACCCACCATGTGACAGGTCAATTCAAAGGTTACAGTTCGATAAACCTTAAGCCCATAACCATCACATATGTTGCTATCGCCTCGCATGTGAATGCAACATTACCGCCGGAGGTTATTATTTAGAAAATCGTCTCGTTGCAGTTTGATGTCACATCGTGACATGTGACCGCATCCACTGAAACTGCCAGAGTAGACGTTGGATGTAACCGTCGGTTTGAATTTTTGTTGCTGTGGGTTTTTTTAATGTTTCATGGGACCACAAGCTTGGGGCCGCCAGCGGGTTGCCAGTGGTCCCCCCCTTCAAATATGAAACTTTAACAACATAAATTAATGCAAAAACACCATAGGTTAAGAACTAAAGTGGTAGGATATATGGTAAAAGTATTAGCGTGCAGGCCAGAGGTCGTGGGGTCGACCCCTCCCGATTGCACCAAAATTTTGGCCTAACCTCCTGGGGGCACGTGGCAGCCTTCGAGCTTGCCATGTGTTGCCCATCCAATGGTTCCAATTAAAACAAGTTCAACTCCATCCAACGGTCTGGGTTGTGCCAAAAATATAATTGGATACGAGAAAAGGAATATTCCCAGCATGTGCCACCTGCTGACTATAATTTCATGTTGACTGGGCATCCCAATCGCCCTGTCACAAAAATTTTAGCTATTTGGGAAAACGAATAGAACGCAATATCTTCCTCATATGACATCGGTTTTTCGAACAGTTCACGGAGTTGTCACTGCAACGACGAGACATTTTCGGTCGCTCAGGTTTGGTAGAGTTTCGAGCACTTTCAATTTTGAGCAAAACACATGATCTCCTGATCACACCTCCCCATTGGGAAGATTTTGGACCCCAAAAGACTTTCTTTACATGTTCAGAAGATGAGGGCGCAGCTCCCTCACCTTTTCCACTTCCATCGACCTTGCCTTACTTGGTTTGCTACCCTCAAGCCCAATTCAAAGATAATCGACACTTCCCCTCTTGGAAGTGCATGTCCTCCTATCAAGGATGGAATCCTCCTTGAGCTCGTCCAAAAATTCTGGCGAGAAATATTCTATAGATGGCAGTTGAATATCACTCCCTTGATCATCAAGCAAAGGAGGCTCATACAAATGTAAATTCTCCACATTGACAACGGAATACATTTGCATATATGTAGGCAAGTCAAGTTGAAATGCATTATTACCAACTTGTTTAATGATCCTGAATGGATCGTAATGAATGGGCTTCAGATTTTTACCTTCTCCTTGCATCCTTTCTTTGCTTATGTGCAACCATACTTCATCTCCTTCTTGAAACTTGTGATCAAATCTATGTTTGTCATGCCTCTTCTTGTATTTTCTTTGACTCTTCTCTAGCTGTTCTTGAAATTGTTGATGAATAATCTGAATTTTCTCAATGAACTTTCGAGTCTTGTCAATATCACTATGCCCATCAATTGCAACATCCTTCTCAAAGATGAAGTCTAATGGCGCTTTCAGAAAATACCCAAATCAGGCTTCAAAAGGTCATGTATTTGTAGAAGAGTGCTTGGCCCAGTTGTAAGCATGCTAAATGTAATGCAATCATTCATCCGACAACTTGGGATGTTTGCTGCAATATCCTCTCAATAGATGCACAATGGTTTTGTTCACCACCTCGGTTTGGCCATCAATTTGCGGATGAAAAGCAATACTCGTTTTCAAATTTGTGTCCATCATCTCCCAAATATTGGACAAAAAATTCCCAACGAAGCTCAAATCCATGTCACTAACAATATAAGTTGGAAAACCATAATGAACCCATACATGTTGAAAATAAATTTCAACATTTTTTTCAACAGTAATGGTTTTCTTACATGGTATAAGTATACACATTTTACTGAAAATATCCATAACTACATAAATATAATCATGTTGTTTTCTTGACATAGGTAGACCTCCAAAAAATTCCATGGAGACACTCTCCCATGGCCTTGATGGTACCAGTAGTGGCATGTACAACCCAAGCTTCCTACTGCTAGGCTTGCTTGTTGAACACATAGAACAACCTCTTATAAAACGTGACACACTATCTATCATGTGAGGCCAATAGCAATACCTCTGTAGATGTGCCACTGTTTTTCTTACCCAAAAGTGTCCAACAATAAGAGATGAATGTGCCTCTCTCATGACACTTCTCTCTCCTTGTGGTATACACAACTTGCCCAAATGAAACAACAATTTTTTATGCATATGGTAATCATTTTCCTCAACTTGATTCCCTTCACTCAAACTAGCATACACATCTTGAAAATCAGCATCAGATGCATATTTTTGTATGTAACTCTCATGTACAATAAAATAATTTTAAAGTAAAGTAGAAGCACTTATAATTGGCCTTGAAAGCATATCAGCAACTTTATTGACAATACCTTTCTTGTACCTTATAACCAAGTGAAATTATTGAAGAAAACCCATCCACCTGAAATGTAGTGATTGCTGCAATTTTGTTTGCGACTGCAAGTATTATAATGGTTGATGATCGGTATGTATAATCGTCTCTTTACCCATCAAGTAGTGTTTCCACTTCTTGATGCTTTGTACCAACACATACAACTCTTTTTCATATGTAGGATAATTATTTATAGCACAATTGAATGTTTCAGAATGAAAATCGATAGCCTTACCATGTTGCAAAATTACTGTACCCATGGCATAATCACTAGCATCAGTTTGTATCTCGAATGGCTATCTCAAATTCGGTAATGCAAGGACCGGAGCTGAACTGATCTTGTCTTTTAAAGCCTCAAAATATTGTTTTTGTTTGCCTCTCCATTGGAAGCCTTTCTTCACACTTGTCACTGCATGCATAGGGGTTTCTATGGCAGAAAATTTTGCAATAAACTCTCCAATACTGAGCTGCGCCTAAGAAACTTCTTACCTCAGTTACTGTTTTAGGAGTGGGCCAATTCACAATGGCTTCCACTTTAGAAGGATCAATTCTCAACTTGCCTCCTCCTACAATGTGTCCCAAATAAACCAGAGAAGTCTTTCCAAATTCACACTTTGACATCTTAAGAAATAATTTCTCTTTCTTCAAAACATCGAGTACAATTTTTACATGCAAGACATGCTCTTCTCTTGTTTTGCTGAAAATGAGTATATCCTCTAAATACAAAATCACAAAGTCATCAAGAAATGGATGCAAAACATTATCCATAACAAGCATGAAATTCATCGGTGCATTACACAAACCAAACAACATAACCAACCACTCAAAGAGTCCTTGTTTGGTTTTGATTGCAGTCTTCCATATGTCACTTTCTGCAATTCTCGCTTGATGATATCCACTTTGTAAATCTAACTTAGTGAAAAAAATTTCTTCTTTAAGATGATCTAGCAAATCATCTATCCTTGGGAGTGGGTATCGATTCTTTACCTTTATCTTGTTCAAAGCTATGAATTCTACACACATGCGCCAAGTCCCATCTTTCTTCGGAATCAAAACTATGGGTGAACTGCATGGTGAAGTGCTTGGCCTTATGAGTCCCTTGTCCAAAAAGTCCTTGATTTGCCTCTTTATTTCAACATTCTCCATTATTGACATGCGATACATGCCGATGTTTGGAATATGACAATCTTGTTGCAACAAAATCTCATGTTGAATCTCCCTTTTTGGAGGCAATCATGTTGGCGCCTGAAACATCTTATGATGTGCATAAACTACATCATATAAATATGACTTCAACTTAGGATCAAAATATTCAAATGACTCATGATCAACATCAGCTTTAGGCTTAATCATTAGAAGAACTAAATTCTTACTTGAATTCACTAGCCTCTTTACCTGTCCAACATTTACCATTGCAATATTTGTCTTCTTGTGATGTGCTATAACAATGAACTCCTTTCCATCTTTGAATAAATGGTATTTTTTCTCATGGTGATGGAAGATCTCTTTCATGTCATAAAAGTAAGGACTGCCCAATGCAATACCTGTAATATCAAGTGGAACCACATCTAATTCAACTGTGTCAACAAAATGTGTAGTTATTGCAAAGCGCAATATGCACTTCTTTGAAACCTGTAAATTTGCATCCTTGCAAATCCATCCAAGTGGATATGGTTTTGGATGTGGAATGGTATCAAGATTAAGTTTCTTTACCAATTCTTTGGAGATTAATTTTTCTTGTGACCCACTGTCAAATAGTGTGTCAATATTGGTATGTTTGGCTATGACCCTCAAATGAAATAGTTCAATTCTCTCTTCTTCATTTGGAGCTTGTCTGTGACAGTTTGATGTACTAGTACTGGGTTTAGTTTCAATTTCTTTCCCCTTCATGTTCTTCAAGCCCATGGCTGTAATTTTAGTTTCATCACCTGAATCCTCTCCTAATTCATGTTGAGTTGTAGCTACAGTTTTTTGCTTCCCTTTGTTATTGTTATACTTGGGTCTCTTTTCAAGATGTAATTTCCAACAATTTTTCTCTTCATCGCCTTCTTATGAAAAATGTTCACAAACCACTTTCTCTCCCTCTTTCTTGATAGATGTATTCTTTTTTCCCTTACCTTTTGAGGTCTTCTCTTTTTTTTCCCCCTTAAAAGGTTTCCTCCTACTCTCATCAATAATGTTTTTCCCTCTTGCTTCTAGATGTGTGGCCTGAACACAAACTTCATCTAAGCTTGTAGGGTTAAACATGAGAATAATATCTTTTAGGTAGCTATGTAAGCCTCCGATGTACTTGAGAAAAGTATCTTGGCTCTGTAAATATAACCCTAATAAGAGAGCTCTTCTCCTAAATTCTTGGGTGTAGTCTTGTACATTTTGTCTTTTCAATTGTCTAAAATTTTTCCAGTTCATTATGGCTTTCTACATGTAAGCTAATGGATAAAAATATTGTTTTATTGCAGTAATGAAATCAGTCCATGATAGGATCACCTTACCATGTTTTCTGATCTCCTCCTTTGTCTTGGCTTCCCACCAAACAAGAGTTGCACCTTCCATTCTCAATGAAGCTAGTTGGATTTTGGTATCATCATCATGAAGGTTCTGAATTATCAAATAGACCTCCAATTGCCTAATCCAATTATCAAGATTTTCTACATTGACTTCACCATTAAACATTGGAAATTCAAACTTAACAACAAGTTTTAGAAAAGGAAATTTACCAGTGTTCTTTGAATTGTGTGATTGGTGTACTGAAGATGAAGTAGAGGATGATGATGATGAGGGTGAGGATGGTGACTTTCCACTGCCTCCATTTCCTCCATTGCCCTTCTTTTATTTATCTTCATCATTGTGGCCTCCTGATGATACTTGAATTTCCTTGTGAAGTTTGGATCCTTCTCCTTCGAGTCTTTCATTCTTTTCTTGATCAAGGACTCTCACCATTTCAGTCATGTCAAGGAATTCTTTCCTTAACACTCTTTCCTCTTCTTTGGGATCCACCTCTTCATGGATTTCTTCTTCTCCTGGAGGCATGATTATAGCTTCTTCTACTTCTTTTGGAGGTGAACTAGGTGGTGGAGAATGTGGCAATCTTGCCCTCCTTTGTCGTGGCTCACTTTGATAACCTCTTGCTTCCACAAATTTTCCTTCTCTCTTAAGCTTGAGCCTAGTAAGCATGAAAACCCTTGCAAATAGTTAAACAAATATTTTCACACAAAAACACCAGAGAATAAACTCTAGCTCTGATACCAACCTGATCTGAAAGGAGTGTATTATTTTGTTGTGCTAAGTGTCCTTTCAGTATCAAAAATATGTACAATTTGTCTCCATTTGTTTGCTTAAGGAATGAGTGTTTTAACCATGAAACATAGATGAATTTGTGAGTTTTAAGCATGAAAATAAGCCTATATAACAATGTTGGCTTGAGGGGTCCTGACCCAAGTTCGGTGTGCAAGGTTTGCCAACAAACCCCTATACTACTAGTCCTTTCTGCAGGGACCTACTTTCGCAGGTCAAAGTCTCACCTGAAGTAGTATGGGTGGGTGTTGGAACCAGGTTTCCACACCCTCAGAAAGGAAGGGTAAGGCAAGCAAAGCTGCGTTCTATTTCTGTAATTCTCAGATTAAGTTGTTTTGCACAGGGTTAATTATGTATCTATTTGCATCCACGTGCACTAGATCTATACTTATATGCTTTATATAACATCAACACAGCATTATATAAACAGAGAAAAGTATATCTAGATCCAAGCATTCAGTACACAGATCTTCATAGCAGAAAGATATAAAATACACAACATAGTAATTATCAACAATTCATACAATAGTACTCACAGATTTAGATCTTTAATAATCCTTCACATTCATTCATTCATCAATCTTTCGTTAGAATTCCCTTCCCAACCTGTGCACACAGCAGTAGGGTCCGCACACAGCTAGACTAGGTTCTCCGCGCACATAGCCAGCAGGAGTCTGTTCCCAAAAACCCAGACATATATCTTAAACAATAGATCACCTCAATAGCTCATCAATTCTTATCCTTTACAATACAAAATACATCTCTATTTATAACAATCTAGACTCAACTTTCCTATGGTCTGCAACCCATGGTTTTCGAACCCCTAGTTTACCCTATGACACATTACAATGCGTTTGGGGCTTTGACATGCCCCAGAACCCCTACGCTAGACTAAATATAATAAAAAATAATCAAAATGGACCAGTTTCACATCTTGTTAGGAGACCCCATTCCAATAGTCCCCCAACACAATCTTGTGACTCGTACCAAGTCACTGCACTGGTGCGACTTCTATTTCTGCGTGCAAAGTAGCCAGAGTGTGAACAAGCGGAGGGAGTACATCCCGACTTTGGGCCGCAGCTTGTTGCACAGTGTTGACCAGCATCAGGGAGGTAGGCCCATCTGTATCCGCAGTAACCTGTTCTAACAGCCGGTGGAGGTGTGTGATGTTGGACTGAGCATTGTGTGCGAGTTGGAGTGCGGTATAAGACCATGGCTTCAACCGTTTTCGAACAACCTTCTTGGAGTGGCGAAGGTTCTCAATATTTTCCATGGTGGCTAGGCATTGTGCAACGATGGTGGAGGGTGTGGAGGCTCAAATTTGATCCAGAACATCTTCTGCCTGTTGTACATCCTGCTGGATATGCTGAATAGAGGAATGGTGTTGCAGTGTCTTCCATAGCTGTGTAGTTGTTTTGACCAATTGTGCTCCATGCATCAGCTACTCCTCAATGATACACATTGCATTTGCGACCATGGCAATCCGCTGGGCCCGGACTTCTGGAGGTATGTCATACTACTGTTGCCTGTCCCGGTCACGGCGGCGAACCTCCCACAACACTTTGGAGGATAGTATTTGTAGCTTTGAACTAGATAGCTGCACTAAGTCTAGTTGGACATCCCCAGTAGTTGGGTCAGGAGTGCGAACTATGGCAGCGCGAGGGAACGAACATACATTGCTTCTGGTCGGCGGTGCTTAGGAGCTGTGGAGAATTCGCAGCATGTCCCTGTATCTCAGCATTCCTCCTATGCGTGGATCACAGAAAATCCTCTCTGTTGGAAGCCCGTGCTCGCTCCTATAACTGCACTCTGCATTCCCAGGTCCTCTTACCAGTGCCTTCGGTGGGTAAGGGTCCATATTTTTAACAGAGAGACGAGCATCACAAAGAATATGGATGAACACAAAAAACCGGAACACGGATATCCAGAATCTATTAAAGGGTGAATAAATAGCCCAACGCGAAGTTTTCCAGCCATCCGTGCCCCATCCGAAGCTAGTTAATGGCGAATTATCTCGTTCGTGGCATGTACCCTTGATCCTTCGGACCATTCTTACCATAAATGGCTGCATTGATGATCTCTTGCCTGCTTTTCGTACTTGCAAGGGTATTTTTTTATTAAATCAGGATGTGCTGATGGTCATCCTTCATGCCCAAGGTCGTGTCCATGGAATGTCAGACCATGGATGACGCTTGTATGTCGTTCGCGTACCTTGAATGAGGGTCGACGCGAGGTATATCTGCAAGTTGTCCAGAAGTCTTTTCGAGTCCTTTACTTCACTCGCGGGTGGAATGTCTTTGTGTGATAGGGTTGTGTCATACGTCCTTGTAGCATTTATTATTTCAGCTGTTTGCAGATTCTCCCGGTTATACATGGGTTCAAGCCGGTCTATAATCCGACACAGGCTTAGGTCAATGGTACCCCTTCAATTTTGTCCAAGCAAGGTTCGAGCGCACCCTTGAGTGTTGCATGTTTGCAAGTAGTTGTGTAGGTTGACTGACCTTAGAGCCCAACTTGAAATCGGGGTCCCTATGCGCAGGATCACCCTACTCCAATACTTCCCTTGAGTGAAGAATACCAGTCCTTGCGTAGGTGCTTCGCATAGTGCTAGTGGCAGTAATCCTAGCCTGCGCTTTGTGGGAATTCGAGGTTCAAAAGAACGCTGACTATCCCCTGCGTCCTCTTGGCAGGGCATAGTTCTTTCTGTGGTAGAAATGCGGCAGAAGTTCCTGATGGTCTGAAGGCTTCGAAGCATCGAGACCTCATGCAACCGACCTTGCCAATTTTCCAGCACCTCATCGGAATCGAAAAAACATTCACTATCCTTTTCCCAGCAGAGCATTCCTTCATCCATGGGGTTAACCCGATCTTCATCCTACGCAGTTAATTTATAAATGTGATCTAATTCGTCCTTCTCATAGGCTGGCTCTGTATACCGTGCACCTTCTGCTGGATCTAGTGGTACTATGACACACATACCTTTGTTTTCGAACACCATGCTGCATTTCTTGAGATTGATGACACCTCCCATGTCTATTGCCCAGTCCAGGCCAAGGAGCACAAGGTAGGGGTCCGCATCTTCTACTATTTCTATTACTTCAAAATCAGTTAGGACTCGTACCCTTGCAATGTCAACCATGACTTTCGGTAACCTACCCTGAGGGATGATTTTCTGTTGATTTTCCATTCGTAGTTGGATAGTGGACCATTCCAATTTAGGCTCTCCCATTTGTTGCCATGTCTACTTTGGTAAGATGTTTGCATCCGATCTAAGATCTAAGATACCCTGATCCATCTCATAGTCACCGATCTGTGCAGTTAATCACATCTCTCTCCCAGTGTGTTTCTTATAGCTATATAGTTTATGTACATCCTTGGTCTCAGGGATCAAACTAGGCCGAGCTGCATAGGTATTCAGTAAGGCTAGGAGATTTTCTATGGCCTGCGGATTCTTTAGCAACTTCATACATGCCTTTAAAACAGGCTCAATTCCTTCTTCTATCTGAGGCTGTGCGGGGGTTGCTAATGGTGCTTTTTCTTTGAAAGACACTCCTTCCCGAGAGGCAAGCCCTTCTTCATTTCTCTGGGTGTCCATCCCACTACGTGTCATGAATTTTACACTTGGATCCACCTTCCTTAGCTCGGTTTTAACCCTCTGTATGTTCTGCGTAGGGGTGGGTTTCTTTTCCTGCAGCTTGGCTATTAAAATGGGAAGTCTTCTATCTCATGGTCCAGTTGTCTACAATATTTGCACGATGGCCTGGTGGGATTAGGGCATTTTTTGGAAAAGTGCCCTATTTCCCCACAGTTATAACAGATTAGCTGCCCACATCTTCCTCCCCGACCTCCTCTGCCTCGGGCCAGTGATCCTCCAAAGTGCGCAACAAGTCTTGTGACGCAGGGTTCGATTTTACCCTATATAAATTCCCATGATCCATCATTAAGTCATATGTATGACAGTGCTGCTCATCATGTCCCACTGATCGGCAGAATCGGCACCATTATTGCTTTAGTTTTGGGACATACGCACCTAGACAAGGGCAATGGTTCGTATCATGTAGCCTTGCTACTCGACAATCATCACACCATAGCGTACATCTACTTGATCCTGGTCACAACAGGATAGGTTCCTTACTTGCCCCTGGGCGTATCGGACTAGGTCCTTTGGCTTGCATATAATCGATCAGCAAGGGCACTGATCCTTCGTATGGCTAGACACCCAGCAACGTATACACCAAATATCTGCGCATATGTCCTTTCCTCACTCTTTTTGCAGGTTTTGTATCTCCATATGCATAGCCCCAAGTTGTTCCTAGATTTTTTGTACCCCTGCTGACGTATCCTCCTGGGGTGCAGCTTCTAATTTTATAGCGACTTCCACATCTTTCTCTTGCGATTAAAAGGTCTGATGACTCATCGGCGTACGCAGGTGATGTAACAACATAGTGATGAACCACTTCGTATGTTGTCTATCATCATATTCGAACGCTCCTTCCCTAATTTCCTTCTTCAATTGCTGATTATCCTCCCATACTAACTCAAACGCCCCTTGTTTGAAGTCCTTTACTTCTGCTACCAACTGTGACTAATATTTTGGCTTCTGAAGTTGTTGCTTCAGAGCATCTTTGATATCTTGAATGGAGGTGGTCCCATTCTGGGCAACGTATCGCATATACCAGTCCAGAGCTCCGTCTTCGAATGCTAAAGACAATTGTGCCCTTTTTATCGTGTCAATTGCCACATTCTACGCAGTCCAGATAGAATCTACCACAAACCGAAACTTGTCCATATGCTCATCTCCTACCCCCTTGAAGGTAGGCAGTTTCAGATGTGCATCCATATCATTGTCCAGGGGAGGTGGTATGGGTGAATTATTACCTTTGTGTGGCCTAGGCGGCGGTGTAGCTGGGGGATCTTGTGTAGCTGGTTCTTGCAACAGATTATAGGTAGATCTCACTCCGTCAAGGTTGGTTCGATAGTATTTACCACTGTGCATCGCGCTCCCATCTAGATCCGAGGTCATTCAGTCGGTATGACTACACAGAATGCTCTTTTTGCACAGTAACTTCTTGATTAGCAGCGGTAACTTCCTCAGAAATTTTCCCTGGAACCCTTTGAGAATCATCGTTCGGCCTCAGAGTCTGATACAAACCGATCAATGGAAAATTTCATCACAAATCCTCCTAGCACACCATCCACCCAATGATCCACCATGTGAGTGGTATTATTATCAGTTTTTTCCAGCTGTTCGAGCAATTCTAGGGTCCACTGAGTGATTCTCTCATCTTTCCAGCACTTTCGGAATTCCACCAGTCTAGCTAGCCACTCTTGGAGTTAAATCGCAAAGGTCGCAAAGAATATTTCATAGCTTTCAGTGAGGATGTACCTATTTTTCCACCTTTCCACCGTTAACTTCTCACTGCGATTTTCTTTTACTGTAAATTCTTGGATCTGTCTTTCAAACCAGTCTTTGATCTCTTTTCTTTTAGGCTTCTAATATTCTCTTGTCATTACCCAATTCCTCCCTCAGACTTCTTCTGGTCTTGGCAATGGAACCATTTGTTGGCTTCAGGGGTCCTGACCCAGGTTCGGTGTGCAAGGTTTGCTAGCAAACCCCTATACTACTGGCCCTTTCGGCAGTGACTTGATTTCGCAGGTCAAAGGCTCACCCGAAGTAGTATGGATGGGTGCTGGAACCATGTTTCCGCACCCTTAGAAAGGAAGGGTAAGGCAAGCAGAGCTGCGTTCTGTTTCTGTAATTCTCAGATTACCTTGTTCGGTGCAGGGTTAATTATGTATCTATTTGCATCCACGTGCACTAGATCTATACTTATATGATTTCTATAACATCAACACAGCATTATATAAACAGAGTGGATTAGATCTAGAACCAATCATTCAGTACAAAGATCTTCGCAGCGGAAAGACAGAAAATACACAACACAGTAAGTATCAACAATTCATACAACAGTACTCACAGATTCAGATCTCTAATAATCCTTTGCATTCATTCATTCATCAATATTTCCTTACAATTCCCTTCCCAACCTGCGCACACAACAACAGGGTCCGCACACAGCTGGAATAGGATCTCCGTGCGCACAACCAGCATGAGTCCGTTCGATACAGCCAGCAAGAGTTCGTTCCTCAAAACCCAGACAAATATCTTAAACAACAGATCGCCTCAATAGCTCATCAATTCTTATCCTTTACGATACAAAATACATCTCTATTTATAACAATCTAGCCTAAACTTTCCTATGGTCTGCAACCCATGGCTTTCAGATCCCTAGTTTACCCTTTGACCCATTACAATGTGTTCCGGGCTTTGACCCGCCCCAAAACCCCTGTGCTAGACTAAATATAATAAAAAATAATCAAAATGGACCAGTTTCACAGCTTGTTAGGAGACCCTATTCCAACAAACAATGTACAACAGTGTATAACAAAGAATAAACATCACACATAAGTTTTACATAGCAGGCATGTAATATTCCTAAATGGGTAATGCAGTAATACAATGTAGAAAGCTAGGAAAATAATGCAGATCATCTTTATTTAAGCAGGAGGAAAATATGGAGACCTTTCATTTGTTATTACAACAGCAAAATGTATGTAAAAAGTGGCACCTAAGATGCATAACATGAAAAGAAAGCCTCCAATGAAATAAATCCCTCAAAATGAAGTGCTGCAACCATATATAAAGACTGGAATAACCTTACAGTGTTATTTTATTGGCTCTGCAACACCTATAGATTACACATTAGATCTAGAGAAAATATGTGCATAAAAATTTAGATCCATGTCAGATCCATGCACTATACAAGCTCCTCTAATGAACCCCCTTGGGGTTTTCAGAAAAACACCAAGTACAAGATGTAGATTTGATATCTAATACTGCAGATCTACTGAAAATTAAAGATCTAGAAAGTGGATCTGATTTGATATAACCAATAGAATGACCACCTCCAACAGATCTCTAAAGTGAAGGGCAGATCCCCAACACCTAGAAAATCACTCTCCAACATGTGTGTTGAACCATCTTGCAACTGCACCTATAGAAATAACGTAGATCTGGAAGTATACTGCACTGTAGGGATTAAAATACAGTTGGCCTCATGAGAAGATCTGAAAATGAAGCTCAAGTCCTACAATACTCTCCTCCTAATGAAGTGGAAACCTCCTCCACTGAAAAGGAGCACTGAACTGACATAGATCTGAAAGATCTAGTCTCCACTTGTTGCATCTTACAAAGACAACCAAACCCTCAACTAGGTCTGCATTGTAGTTGAAAGAAGAAGCTTAGCCTTCATCCAGATAGTGGACAATGCAATACAAACTCTCCCAAGAGCTACTCAATGGGAAGAGGTGGGATTTCTGATCAGGAACACCCAATGCTAAACAACATTCAATCTCAGCTAAACAACAAGAGAAAGATATATGTCTAATCAGACAATATATTCAAAAACATGATCAACATCAACCCCCTCTAATGCTTCCATCCCCTTCCTTTTATAAGACAAGAGATTGCAAACCCTAAACCACATCCAATGATAACACTCCTTTCACACAAGGCATCTCCATATAAAACTATGTTGTGCCTCATCGATGGCCACTCCTCCATGACAGGGTTGTAGATTTGTTCAAGTTTGACCCAATAAAAATGTTTTAGCCCCTATCCACACCTTAGGGTGCTTTATTAGGCTAAAAATATGATCCACTTTCACATGAGAAGTGCTTTTATTCACAATAAAGAGTTTTATGGGTCTGCTTACCCACTTATTCACCTTTCTAAGTGACAACACAAAATTTTAATATTCCTATTAGTTGTAGGCTAATTTAGGAATATTAGAGTCCTCCCCTCAAAAATGTTGCTTGTCCTCAAGCAACTACAAGGATACTACAAAATCTGCAATGGATATGTCTCCTCCCAAGAATACAAGTTTACCTTTGGTGAATAAACCAAATAGCTTTCATCATGAAGAAGTGGGAGATATTTGGAAAGAGTTATATGCTTTCCATTGGCCTCCTTAAGGCATGAGAGATGATAGATGTTGGGTGCTTCAACCCCAATGAGAGACTCCAATCTCCATGCTATCATCCAAATGAAATGAATCACCTTCTAGCTTGGTAATTCATAGAAAATCTCCCCCCAAATGCCCATAAGAGGCATGTTCCAGGTGCTCCAAACAATCATATGGCCCACCTCATAAAGAGATAAGTGATCTACTGTAGTGGCCATATCATCTCCCATTCTCCCCTTGAAACATGAAGCATAAAATATGTGGGAAATTTCATTCCCCATGGACACATACAACCAATGTGCCTTCACTCCAACCATGTTCTCAATAAAGATAATAACATCATCAACATATGGAATCACAATCAAAGTCATGCTAGCTGCCATATGTAGTAAAGGAGAAGGACAATGAGCCCTCATGTGCAACCAGCATTGTTTTTCTCCTAACTGCCATAGAATATGATATGGTAAGTGGTTTCCCCAACCCTTACCTATTGCCCAAGTAATCTCACCATGGCTGAAGGTGTGAGATATATTTGGTGCTTTTGGAATGCACCCACAATGATACAGTATCTCCCTTTGTCCTCTAAGGGAGTGGTCATGTTCAAAAATGTTTGTGGCCCAAAGTTGGCCATGAAGTTTATATGAAATAATACTCCTCTTAGGAGCTATGGCCTGCATATACATGGTGAAATAATACAAGTAATAATCAAATGAATCATGAGATACAAAATCATATTCTTCACCAAAATTTCTCTTCATACAAATGGAGTGGTGTGGTGCTTAGATCTATCTCTTCTCTTTCCAAAAGAGGAAAGAGGTGGCTGAATTAACTCCTTCATAGAGTCATGTATCTTCCCCATCTCCATATGGTTCATGCATATTTGAAAATGTTGATATAATTCCTCTTCAAAGCCTTCCCAAGTGTAGTACTCCATCATAGTGTTGAAAGCCTTCATAGAATAAGTATGGTTGAAAAGGAATTCTTCGTGTGCCCTTTGTAGCAACTTCTCCTTGAGCTTGGAGGCTCTAGATAAGAAGATCCTATCATGATAGTAGATGAATCCATCAACAAATATATACCTATTATCCATCACTTTCCCGTCAATAACCTTACATGTGAATAGGTTCTTGGAATATTCTACCAAGAGTTTGGATTCCCAATATGGATCTAGGCTTCCCAACAATGACAACGCTATGGATGTTAGTATGAATCTTTCGTCATAAAATATCACTTTAGATACGCATAAAAAATAGCCCTAACATCGCTTATGGCTGCAAAATATCTTTAAGTTTGCTGCACAAATTCAGATCTAAGCACAAAAGACATTAAGCAGATAAAATATAATATGGCTCCATGCATCCAATAGACAAGAAAAGAACAATGTAATTAAAAGAATTTTATATTATATTAAAGAGGGCACCTGAGAGGAAAACAAGAAAGGTGTTTTCCGATTCTCCTTAGTGGGATGGGTTCTTGAAAGTCCTCAGTGTTTCAGATCTAATATTCCTCTCTCTTATTGGTGTAGAAAAAAAAACATAGAACTCAGTGGGAGTTCACAAAGCAAAAATGGAAAAATGGTGACCAAGAGTAGATCCAAAGTGATCTAATGCAATGGAGGTGACTAATGAATGGGGAAAACCCTCCTATTTATAACAAAATATTAGGGTTATCTAGAACTTGGTGCATGAATAAAATATTATTAATCAAATTCTAGAACCACCCTTTAGGAATATTTTATTATATTTTTTGGAGGGAAAAGGTCTTTTGACTTGGGTCAATTCCTTTATTTATAAACAATAAATAAATAAATGATTTATTTGTTATTTTAGGGAGATGGTGGGAATATAATTAAATAAATAATGATTTATTTAATTAATTAAAAATGATTTAGTCAAATTTAACTAGAATATTATTTAAATAATGATTTAAATAACTTATTCCTAGGAAATGATTAAATAAATAATGATTTATTTAATTAATTTCCTTGTTTTGGATTAAATATGACCAGGAAATATAGAAAAATGTTATTTCACATGGTTAAAGAAATTTTACTTAGGGTAAAATTGGTCTTACATGGTGTACTTGGGTTCATCTAATGACAATGGGTTAGATGACCAAAAAAATGGTGTAACAGATTGCCCCCCAATGTACGAGTGTTAGGAGAAAATCATATGACCGAAGTACGTTGTAAGAACTCAATCACTAGGTATGAAGAGGGGAGTGAGAGAGAGAAATGTAAGGTAGTCTAATGTGCTAAAGGACTAGACCCTGAGGAGACGAGACTTACAGGTGCAACAAGTCTCTAGTTGATGAAGTGGTACCAGTGTTAAAGGCGGCGGGGGAGGCATACCTATGCCCGCTGAGACAAGAGTACAAAGAATAAGGCACCCAGAAAACCACGAAATGCAATAAGGAAGCATGTGCTAGCCTAAACATGAGCCAGATAAATAAAATGATGAATCCCACATACATGCGATGCCTAGAATAACCGTCAGGACTTATACAAGAATATTTTAGTACATGAGATAAAAATACACCCAAATTCCCCCTACACACGGGGAAGGGCTCTCAAAATCTGACTGATACATGCAAATCGAAGAGGAGTTGCAAGCGGTTGAGGCCGATATCATCAAATGAGAGGAGCTCCATCAAGGGCGAAAATGAAGAAGTCATCCGGGCATGTGGGGGGCTACCTACAGGGCCAACCCCTCATGACGGTTGAGACATCTCACACACGCCCGGGAATCACCAATAGCTGCTACTACATCACTGGACCATCAAGTGTATAGATCACGATCATGCTGAGAAGAGCTCGAACCAAGGTACACTACCCCCTAGACCTGGCTTCTGGAGTAAATGAGTTAATGTCGACAGAAGTAGGTCTGCCATAGGTGAGGCAATAAGGGAACCCAAACTAAGGCACGAGGGAAAATAGTAGAGCGATGAACAAATAGACACTAATGATGATGATGGAATGAGGGATATGGAGGAGCGGTTGGACGACTTCCCTTGTTAGAGCATAAGGGGCATGAATGGCTTGGCAGCAACTGACACAATATCAAGGAGGATAAGTGAAAATGGTACTGATGGCCATAATGTGGAAGACGAGAGAGGGACTAAACGATGAAGGATGGAGGGTTATATCGAGGTGCAAAGGGACTCGGGATAGATTCCATGAATGTGCTAATGACTCAACTCGGATTCTCTAAACAAGGGCGACTCGATGGTGCTGCCACACAGTAAAGGTCCAATGGGGGACCATAAAAACATGAGTACAATGGGGTATCTCATGACGAAAATCAACACAAACAAGGACAAGTAAGGAGGCAAAGTGGTGCCCCCAGTACAAGTGTTGTAAGTGAGGAAATTCGATGTGGAGGAGAGGTGAATAGACACTTCGTGGACACAATGGGTCCTGGTGAAGTATCAAGGTACTAAAAACTAACAGGTACCTAGAGCTCATGAACAGGCCAGGTCGCACTTTTTGGGGTCTGTGCTGCGACCTGGGTAGTAGGTACTGGGCATAAAACTGCAACCTGTCCCAGGAAATGACCTGAAAAGTGTGACCTGTCAGAGAAAGGGGGTTTCAGTGTTGTTTTTGGCTGAGATCCAGGATTTGTATGGTTGAGGGGCCTAGGTGCCCCCAAGCATATTGTGGTCAGGCCAAAATGTATTTAGGAAAAGGGGGATCTAAACACATTTTAATGATGTGGTGCGCCATTTGTTTTCGTTATGGTTATGCAGCTTGAGAAAGGAAATGGAGGATTACCAATATCTTTTAGTACTGCATATATGAATCAAATGGACTCTAATTTTTTGGGTTGGCATACCTGGTGTCACTATCCCAAAGAGAGGATTTGGAGATAATGAACTGGTGCTCTCCTAGAAAACCTATAGGTTGGTCAACAACAATGTCTAAAAGACTGGGTTGCGAATGTAAAATGAAGGAACGATAAGTGGTATCATCCCGAGAGTGATCTGAAGCGGTATGGGACTCTAGAGTTTCTTCTAAGTGTGGAAGAATAATGGTACTAGAGTTGACATGACCAGATACACTAGGAGAGTTGTGGAGAATTACTTCTCCTGGTCTCTCAAATATGGGTGCCCCCTTACCCAAACATTGGGTTGCGATGTAATGACCACAAGGTGTATGTGGTTAAAATGCATGGTTTCGATGTAAGGGGGAATAGAGAAAGTCAGGGGAGATGATTCCTTCCATAATTTCATCATTGTGATAGAAGATGGGGTGAATGGTGGAAGAAAGACCATCGGACGCGGCAAAGCTACCTAACTCATCATTATGAGAAGACAGGTTCACATGCACATCGTCACCAGAGGTGACTGAAGATTAAGCAGATAAAGGATCTACCGATGTTGAGCCCAAGGTGATCACTGAAGGAAGGTCAAGCGAAACAACAGGGGAGGATTTAGAGGGAATGTTCCCCGAGGGTCTCATGGATGATGATAGGTAAAAAATGGCAGACGAAGGCTCCGTCATCTTGACATTAGGATGGGGAATGTCAATGGGAGCAGTCATGGTTGGTAGTTCTGCCAAATAAAAACGCGCAAATAGGGGAGAGGTGGACTCATTGCGCTTGGCCTCAAATTGGTGGACCGTGGCTAGAGAGGTGCGAATTCGTTGAGGCAGGGACAAAGGTGGGTGTAATGGCCATGAAGATCACACAAAGCACAGGGGTGGTTGGTGTGAATAGTCTTGGGGTTCTTAGTTGCAGTCGCGGAAGGAACAAAGGCTTCCGGGACCGTGGACTCAGGGAACGCGACAGTAACCATGGGCTTGAGATGAGGCAATTCAGGACAGGTATGGGTGGCGTGACCGAAAAAATCACACAAGGCACACTGGATGGTATGCTTAGGAGGCTGAGGAGGGGCAGGGTTTGTCGGGGTAGCCTTGTCCTTTGATGCCCCCTTACAAGCTTTGCCCTTCTTACCCGAAGCGGTTGCAACAGGAGGTGGTTCTTGTTGAGGTGACTTAGGCACTGTTGCAGCGGGAGAAGTCATGGGAACCGCTTGAACCGGGGTCAAAGCAAGATAAGGTTTGGGTTGACCAAGAAGGGTAGTGGCTGGAGGGTCAAGGTACCAGACAGGTATGCTCAGGATCAAATTGGGGAGGGAGAGGGTGGCCATGATGGGAACCGAAGAGACTCCGGGAGGGGGAGCAAGGAAAGGTATCTGACCAGTGGGGTAATGGCCAGGAGGGATGGCTCCAAGATGGTTGAGACCTGGTGGAACCGACCCAGGAGGATAGAGGGGCGCATGGGTACCAGCTATAGGAGAAGGGCCAGAAGGAAGAGGTTTGGCTGGCTGAGGTGAAGGGCTAGGAGCAGGTTGCGGTGGGTGAGGTTGAGGTTGAGGTTGCTGACTAGCCGAAGCAGGCTGTTTAAGGTCAGCTCGAGACGATTGCATCATGCAAACATTCGCTAAGCTGGAATTAGAGACAAGAGGAGGAAGAATACTAGGGAAAGTTCCAAGCAAGGAGGAGTCTTTGTAGACGCTGAGGGAGACACTGTTCATAGAATCGATGGTTTGCGTATTGGCTATAGAAGAGATGGTTGACTCAGGGGAGGGTTAAGATTTTGGCTCATGATATGTCAACTGGTCAATGGTGACTATATTTCCATTATGAGGGAAAAAAATCTTGCAATGGAGCGCGGATGGGACAACAGACATGGCATAGTTGTAGCTACGCCCCAAAATAATGTTATAATCAAGAGGGGCGTTGATGACTTCAATGTCAACGCAAACAGTCTTGCCCGCAAGAGTGATAGGACAGTTGCGGAAAAGGCCAATGGGATGGGAGGCGTGGCCATCCCACGCTCGAAGAGTGATCATGGGAGGGGCCAACTCAGGAGATCCGAGTTGTTTCCAAACCGAAGTGGACATCACATAGGTGGATGCCCCCTCATCAATGATGCACCGGGAAATGTTAGCGTTTCGAATTTTGACTTGGATTTGGAAAGCTACGGAAGCAGGAAGAGGAGGAGACTCTAATTGATGGGCGTTGAAAACCATCAATTGGTCATTTGCGGGATCTACAGCACCCAGGGCAGATAGTAGAGCTTTTCTTTGAGAGGGGCACGACTGGAGGAGTTCCAGCATTGAAAGGGTAGCAGGAGATTGGGCCAGCTCATCTACTATGCTATATGAATGGGAAGCTCAGTCGAAAGCAGCATTTCGGTGTAATGGTCCCTTAGGAATCGTAGTATGAACCTCGGCTTTGGGCTGAGGGATATGCAAGGGACCATTAGTTGTTGAAAGAGGCTCTATAGAACCTGAAGAAGGTGACTCAGGGACAGATGGAGCAAGAGGCTGAGGGTACGGACGAGACTGAGTTTGAAGGTTGAGGTCGACGGTGACAGGTTGATCAGAGTTCATCATGAGGATCTGGTAATCAGAGGTACTAGATGGAGGAGGTTGAGTGGTGACCGGTCAGTGAGGTGGTTGGGTAGCCACAAATCCCCGTTGTGCATCTACCTGCTCTTGAGTGGGTGGTGACTACTGTTGCAGGGGTTGAGAAGACAAGGGAGGGGGGGGTGCGAATGCTGGAGGAGCTGGAGCACTAGGCTGTGGATATGGATGAGAATGAGGTTGGGTAACAGTGTGGTAAATCGGAGGTTGGGCAGAAAGAGGAGGCATGCCGGATCCTGGATGCGTGCTACCAGGAGGGGGAGAAGTGCAGGGGGAGGTGCCCCCTCCCCCAGGAAAACCATATTTCATGGGAGGTTGAGCGGATGGATGAGAGAGAGCTCCAACAATACTGTCGGTGGCGTGAGGTGCCCTCAGTGTGTTAGTGCCACCGGGTCTGGGGAGGTCAGGAAGGACGGTATAATCATAACCAGATTGAGAAAAGATCAGGTCATATTTCAAGGCTATCTGGAGGGCAGCTTCTTCGGTTTGAGGGAAGTGAGATGCGACATCTTTGCCAATGGGAGGTAAGAGAGAGCGAAAGAATCAGTCCATATAGACACGGTCTTCAAAGGTAGGGGCTTGACATATGCTCTTTCTTCTCCGCCATTCTTTAACATAATTGAATAGGTGGGTCGCAGACGATTGACGGAAAGAAGTCAAAATTTCGATACTGGTGTCATAACGAGGCGTAAGCTAGAAATAAGATAAGAAGGCACGGGAAAGGGTCGCAAAGGTGGTATGGGAAGAGGTGGGCTGGTCAACATACCACTTAGAAGCTTCGCCAGTAAGCGTGCGTTGGAACAACTGAAGATGGATGGAATCATCGGTAATGGAATTGGAGGAACACCACATATGGAAAGATCGGATATGGTTGGAGGAATATTCACTAGGACAGCCTTCGAACTTGGGAATGTCAGAGGGGAGCTTGGTTGGCATAGCAGGCCAACTAACATCGTGGCAGATAGGATCATTGATCAGCTGATTGAAGTCGGGGAGACTAAGGCCGGCCATATAAGGGAGCAATGGGGTAGTCGAGGTAGGTCCCTTAGTGGTTCAAATGGACCTAGCAGTAGTACTGGGGTTAGCGCTAGGTCCAGAACTAGACATGGTGAAGGTAACAGGAGGAGAACTAGGAGTAGGGGGAGAACCCGAACAATCAGAGGAAGAGTCGGAGTACGGACTCGGGGGAGGACTTACTCAATGACGATGGGAAGGAGGAAGTCGACCAACTGGAAACTGAGGGTGAAGGCCAAGAAGTCTCTGAGACAAACACCTTGGAGGCGCAATGATGACGGGAAGAAGAAAACCGACAGGGGCAGTTAGGGGAAAAATCAACTGAGGTCAATGTCGAAACAAGGGCAGAGGGGTGCAGTGTCAATTAATTTTAAAGTCTTTTTCAGGCGATGTTAACTAGGCTCTTCTTCACTTAGGGTCAATGTGTGGCGTGTGTTAATTTTAATTGTTTAAACCCAGACATTTTGAGAGTAAAAGAAAAAGTGTGTTGCGTAACTAAAAATAAATCTGCAGTAATTAAGAGTGAAAGAACAGAAAATTAATAGCTATCAATGCATCAATCTAACCCAAGAAGGTGGGTCTGTCAAAACTATTCTAAAAGAGGGAAAAAACTTAGGCAAAGCATGCGAAAAAGAGGCCAATAGATCTAAGGTCGAGAGGAACGGGGATCTAAAGGAGAAATATGCTCAAAAGAGGTGTAGAGAACATCTTAAACAACACAAACTCTCCCACAAAAAGTGGAGGGTAGTAGAGGCCTAAGGGGAAAGATTCCCGCTTATTTCAGTGAAACAGATCAGAAACATGTCGAAACGGGTGGAGACAAAGGCTGGAAAACCCTAACAGAAGCTTCAGAAAAACGCAGAAAAAGTGCTGGAAAATTGCAGAAAAAAGGGCAGGTCGCAGGTTCTGACCTGTTTTCAGTCCAGGTCGCAGATTTTGGGCAGAAAAATGCGACCTTAGGGCCAGGTCGCAGTTTTTGGGCCGATAAGTGCGACCTGCAGATCCAGGCCTCTCGGCGGAAGATTTCAGAAAAATTTGTCATCTCAGCTGCGGCTGATGTCTGTCACCTGCGCAATAAGGCCAGAAACACACGGAAGTTAAAAATTTTGATGTTTGAGGGTTTTAGAGGTGAAAAACACCATAAAAATAGGAAAAACAGAAAATGAAAGAGAAACCCTAGGGTCTGAAACAGCTGGATATGCAAGAATATATAAAACGACAACGGTCGCAAAAGAAAACCCGTGTGGAGTCGCCAATTGTTAGTATGAATCTTTCGTCGTAAAATATCACTTTAGCTACGCATAACAAATAGCCCTAACATCGATTATGGTTGCAAAATATCTTTAAGTTTGCTGCACAAATTCAGATCTAAGCACAAAATACATTAAGCAGATAAAATATAATATGGCTCCATGCATCCAATAGACAAGACAAGAACAATGTAATTAAAATAATTTTATATTATATTAAAGAATGGGGCACCTGAGAGGAAAACAAGAAAGGTGTTTTCCGGTTCTCCTCAATGGGATGGGTTCTTGAAAGTCCTCAGTGTTTCAGATCTAACATTCCTCTCTCTTATTGGTGTAGAAAAACAAACATAGAACTCAGTGGGAGTTCACAAAGAAAAAATGGAAAAATGGTGACCAAGAGTAGATCCAGAGTGATCTAATGCAATGGAGGTGACTAATGAATGGGGAAAACCCTTCTATTTATAACAAAATATTGGGGTGTTCTAGAACTCAGTGCATGAATAAAATATTATTAATCAAATTCTAGAATCACCCTTTAGGAATATTTTATTATATTTGTTGGAGGAAAAAGGTCTTTTGACTTGGGTCAATTCCTTTATTTATAAACAATAAATAAATAAATGATTTATTTATTATTTTAGGGAGATGATGGGAATATAATTAAATAAATAATGATTTATTTAATTATTTAAAAATGATTTAGTCAAATTTAACTAGGAATATTATTTAAATAACTTATTCCTAGGAAATAATTAAATAAATAATGATTTATTTAATTAATTTCCTTGTTTTGGGTTAAATATGACCAGGAAATATAGACAAATTTTATTTCACGTGGTGAAAGCAATTTTACTTAGGGTAAAATTGGTCTTACATGGTGTACTTGGGTTCATCTAATGATAATAAGTTAGATGACCAAAAAAATGGTGTAACAATGGAAATATGAAATGAAGTACCTGTCATATCATAACTCTCTTCTTTGACATGTTCAATGCCAAAGCCACATGTTGGAGTAATTTCACTTCACCTTTGTTGCCTCTCTTGTAGCTAATCTTGCCCAAGACAAGATTGAAGTACATGGAAGTCAACTTCCTCTTGAAAGGTCTCTTTCTTCCAAAAACTCCATAGTTTGGCCCATGGATGCAAGAGTGTTAATACCCTCTTGTCATATTCATAAATATTCATTATGTGTAGGAGTATCATTTGCTTCTCCAAGGCTATGGAGTGGCCATTTGACACCATGCTCATGTCATCATAGATTTCTGAATCATTTTTTAGCGTAATTAGTTGAGTTGGAGATAGTAATATCCATATCAGAAAATTGTTCACTCCTCCTTTGAACCCATCAAAGGTTCTTTGCATTGTGCTAGCTTGTCCCAAGGCTTCCTCCTTAGCCAAATATATAAATTTTTCATCATGTTGAGAGAACTCTTTATTCACATTCTAATCAGGCGGTCTCCCTGGTGGAATGCCTCCATGCAAAGAGACATCAAAATCTGAAGTAGAATATATAAATGAGTCGGCTTATTTGTCCCTCATTTTACTACATAAATTAGTCTCCTTCTTCTCAATATAAACCCCTTGAAATAAACAAGGGTGCATGCTCTCCATCCTTTGATGTTGGTCCACCTTTTCTCCTCCTCCTTGGATCAAGGTGTTACTGCCCATTTCTACTGTCACATTATGCTCCTTGGGAACCTTTTTCAAAAATGAAAAAGCTCCTCCTCTTGAAGAAATAACTTCCTTCCCATCCCCATGAGGTGATGGTTCTTCTTCTAAAGTGACACCATTATTACTACCTTCCTGCTCTTTCTCCTCATCAATATTTGAGAATACCTCATCAACAATGAGAGACCCTAGATCTTGGACTTCCCTTGAAAGAGGAATCTCCATGTCTTTCTTTTGAGAAGAAATCTCTTCATGCAATGGGGATCTTCCCCTTGGCAAGGTATCATACAAGTTTCCATCTCCCTCAATAGTTTTATGAAATGGAGTTTTTATAAAAGATCTTTCCAACTCATGCAAGGGTTTGAATATTTATGATTTGCTAGCCCAATCAAAGATGTTTCAGTTTGTTTTACATCAAATATCTTCACTAATCTCTTAGTGAACCTTGCATAAGTAGATATATTTGAATTTTTTAATTAAAAGGATTCAAAAAACCACCAAGCATAATATTTACCTTCAAGATGCAGCCCTACTATCTTAAGGGCTTCCTTTTCTGAAATTTGATGTAGATGCAAATATGAGTCTAGATGATCTATCCAATCCTTGGTTGTGCATGTGGAGGACCCATCAAAATTTGCCAGAAAGAATCTATCTCTTCTGATTTTGTTGTGATTGTTGGGTCTTCTTTCCTCCTTGAGTTTGAAAAAATATTGGAAGTTCAAGTACTCCTTGAATATCCAAGGTTAAGATTCATACTCTTGAAGATAATCACCCAATTTCTCCTCCTTTGGTGCATCTTCTACCTCCATCTCTCTTGGAGTAAATCTGGGCATTAGTATAACATTGTAGATCGTATTGTGTGGTTGAATGCTCACACAAATAATATGAATAACTGGGGTTTTATTCATGTTAAAATATTCTTGAGGGATCTTCATTTCTTCCCCTCCTCATTCCCTTGATTTCTATTTTAATTTTATCCATAGTTTGGAGAAGAAGTTGTTGAACCACCCTGAAACTGCACCTACATAAATAACATAAATCTGGAAGTATACTATGTTGTAGGGATAAAAATATAGTTGGCCTCATGCCAAGATCTGAAAATGAAGCTCAAGTCCTCCAATACTCTCCTCCCAATGAAGTGGAAACATCCTCCATTGAAAAGGAGAACTGAACTGACCTAAATATGAAAGATCTAGTCTCCACTTGCTGCAGCTTGCAAATACAACCAAACCCTCAATAGGATCTATTTTGTAGTTGAAATAAGAAGCTTGGCCTTCGGCCAGATAGTGGACAATGCAATACAAAGTCTCCCAAGAGCTACTCAATGGGAAGAGGTGGGATTCTCGATCAGGAACACCCAATGCTAAACATAATTAAATCTCAACTAAACAGAAAGAGAAAGATATATGTCCAAACAGACAATATATTCAGAAATATGATCAACATCAACCCCCTCTAATGTTTCCATCCGCTTCATTTTATAAGGCAAGAGCTTTCAAACCCTAAACCACATCCAATGATAACACTCCTTTCACATAAGGCATCTCCATCTAAAATTGTGTTGTGCCTCATTGATGGCCACTCATCCATGACAGCGCTGTAGATTTGGTCAAGGTTGACCCAGTCAAAATGTTTTAGCCCCTGTCCACACCTTAGGGTGCTTTATTAGGCTGAAAGTATGATCCACTTTCACATGAGAAGTGGTTTTATTCACAATAAAGAGTTTTATGGGTCTCCTTACCCACTTATTCACCTTTCTAGGTGACAAAACAAAATTTTAATATTCCTATTAGTCTTAGGCTAATTTAGGAATATTACAAGACATGATGAAGTAGTTCACCCCTCCTGGGCTACATCTGTTGGTCCAACTCCCAATGGCATGTCCCTCTTTGTCATTATGCTAAAAATTGAAAATAAATGTGTTTAAAAGCCTCTAATGGCTATTTTATCTACACCAGTGGCTCCAGAATGCCCAAATTAGTCTAGGTAGACTCTTGTTTCACCCAAATTGGTCGAAAATTGACCTCCCAAAGTTTCTTTCCCCATATGAGCTAGAAAAGCTCCACCAAAAGTGGAGACTACACTTAACTGCTACTAAAAATAGCAAAAACCCCAATTTTAGAGTGCCTCCACAGACTCCATCAGATAATACCATTTGAATTGATAGCAAGTGGTTTGGCCGAGGTGGTCACATGCCAACCCCCCGCCTTTAAATCCATTGTTTAACTGTTTTTGAAACACCGCATTGGAGAGAAACTTGGAGTCACAGTTCTGAAAACCAGTGGCATTAAAAACCATCAAACTGTTTTATTACCCACCATGTGACAGGTCAATCTGAAGCTTACGGTTGGATAAACCTTAAGCCCGAAATCGTCGCATATGTTGCTACCGCTTCGCATGTGAATGCAGCATTACTGTTGGAGGTTACGGTTTAGAAAACCATCTCGTTGTATTTTGATGTCACAACGTAACATGTGACTGCATCCACCAAAAAAGCCGGAGTAGACGATGTAACCACCAGTTTGAATTTTTTTTGCTATGGGTTTTTTTAATGTTTCATATGACCACAAGCTTGGGGCCATCAGTGGGTTGGGACCGCCGGTGGTACCCCCCCCCCCTCAAATATGAAACTTTAATAACATAATATAACGCGGAAACACCATAGGTTAAGAAGTAATGTGGTAGGAGAGACGGTAAAAGTCTTGGCGTGCAGGCCAGAGGTCGCGGGGTTGACCCCCCCCCCCCGACTCCACCAAATTTTTTGCCTAACCTCTTGGGGACACGTGGCAGCCTCTGACCTTGCCACGTGTCGCCCATCAAATAGTTCCAGTTAAAACAAGTTCAACTCTATCCAACGGTCCTAGTTGTGCCACGTGGCAAAATATAATTCGATATGAGAAAAGGAATATTCCCAGCATATGCCACCTGTTGACTATACCTGCATGTTGACTAGGCATCCCAGTCACCCTGTCACAAAATTTTTAGATGTTTGGGAAAACAAACATAACACGATATCTTTCTCATACGACATCGGTTTTTTGAACCATTCGTGGTGCCATGATCAGAACAACGAGACCTTTCCGGTCTCTCGGGTTTGGTATAGTTTCAAGCACTTTCAATTTTGAGAAGAACACATGATCTCCTGATCATGGATCGACTATGATGAGACTTTCGCACCAGTCGCGAGGTACTCTTCCATTAGATCTATCCTTGCATTCTTAGCACAGATGGGGTGGCGAATTCATCGGATGGATGTGAAAACTGTGTTTCTCAATGGATTTATTGAGGAAGAAGTGTACATAGAGCAACTAGAAGGTTTCAAGATCTTTGACAATGAGTCGCATGTGTGTTGACTCAAGAGAGCACTGTATGGGTTGAAGCAAGGACCTCATGCTTGGTACACACAAATTGAAAACTATTTCACTGTATAGGAAGCAACAATCTATGGCACTATGTTCAGCGAAGGGAGAGTACATGGCAGAAATTCAAGCTACATGTGAGGCCATCAGGATGAGAAAGATCCTAGTTGGTTTGTTTAGTTCTCAGATGAACCCGACAGTGATACATTCTGATAACCAGAGTTGTATTAAACTCTCGGTTAATCTTGTGTTTCATGATAGGTCCAAGAACATAGACATCTGGTACCACCATCTCAGATATTGTGTTCAGTGGTGAATAATGTTACTTCAATACATTCCCACATAAGATGAGGATGCAAATATTCTAAGGAAGGCGTTCACCAAGATAAAATTTGAATACCATAGAGGCAGGATCGTGATGAAGGATAATTCCTTTCTTGTTGAGAGGGAGTGGTTAATTCCAACAAGAAATTGCATCACCTACACTAGTGTGGGGCCAATGGGTCCAAGCAGCATCTACACTATTGTGGGACGAGGAGGTATTAGCAGCACCTACACTGGTGTGGGCTAAATTTGGCGCAGTGTATATTTTTATTTTCCCTTAATTAAAATGGACAATAAAATGTAATAATATCTCATAATCACTTCTAATAGTTAAATGAGTGTGATAAACTCAGTTAGCTCATTAATTTCTATTTGAGGGTAGTTGTAACAGAGTTCAAAGTGTAGTTGGTGCATTAGTTTAATGCATGTGTAATCAGTTAACTCAGATAAGTGAGTTAAAGTCAGTTGTGCTAGTTGTAACTGTTTGTTGCACTAGTGAGAGATCAAGTGAGTTAAATATTATTTAATTCACAATCAATGATCTAACATGAAACTAATTATTTACCATTATTATTTGCATGCATGTCAGTTCCAGTGGAGACCCAGTTGAGACAAAGGTGAAAGGAGGTTAACTATCAGTTGTAGGATTATTGGGTTGCACCCATACAACCAAACACTCATTGTATTATCCATGATCCTTGTGCAGTTTAGGAAGGCCAAAATTCCTAAAGAAGAGGGATTGCATTCATAAGGAATTGCACAAGCAAGGCATGCTGTTTAGAGGCTTAGAATTGGCTAAGTGTTGGTGAGTTTTGTCGAGGAAAGTGTGAGACAATTAGCTGAGTACAAGAGACTCTTGTTAGAAGAGTGTATTATAATTGTTTCATGTATCCATGTTGAATATACAATAGAATATAGTGGGGTTTTGAGCCGCAAGATTTCCCCAAGAAAGTATCTATGTTGTGGCTTGATTGATTCTTCTTTGCTTTATGTGATTGGCGATTATGTTTAATTTCTGCAATTGATTGGTAGAAGTGATTTAGTGTCTCGCTTTAGTACATTGTTAGATCAGATTGAATCCATGATATACATATTGTTTGTATAATTTCTACATGGGTCATAATATAATCCTAGCTGACATAACAATAACAATGTAAGGGCACAAAAATAATAATAAGGGGGGTTATACTAACAATAAAAATAAGGGGATACACTAGTATTATAGGGACCTAACATGCCTCTCTCCTTCAAACAAGTGTTATCATCAACGCTTTTGGATGCTTCTATATAAAATTCTCATCCTCCCATGTGGAATCTTAAGTGGGTAAGTTCTTCCACTAGATGCGATACTCTAAAATTGATCGATTTTGTAGCTGTCAAGTTCTTGTTTTTGTGACTGATTCAGAACTTCTTTCGCTGCGATGTTGATCTTCCTGTTGTTTCATTCGATTCTGCACCAAATTTAGGTTATCCTTTGAGAGTTGGAGAAATTGTTGTTGATGCTCGATATGATCTTCCAATACTTTATCATCCATATTAGCTTTCATTTGATCCTTCAAACCATCCAAATTAGCATTCATGTCTGCTTTTAAACCATCTATGTCATCTTTTATTGCTCTTTGTAAGATCTAAAATTGTTGCACTTGGTACCATAATTTTGATATATCATGCTTCCTCTTCATGCATCATAGTAGATCTTTGTGAGGGCTTAATGGGCGTGGAATTATTTTTGGGAGGCATTATATAACTTAATTATGATATCTATGCTTCAATATTCCCTTGGAATCACTTCAAACTGATTTTTCAAACAAATGTTATGCAAAAATGTTTAAAAACTACACACCTTTTTCTTTCTTTTTAGGAGGTCTGTATTGAACCTGATTTATCTCTATTATTTCGGATCTTCAGGATCTTAATTTCTATCGTGTATTTTCCCTCTGAGTTCTCTTTCCAATGCCAGAGGTCAGACCTAATTTTGATTCTTCAAGAATAATTTATGCACAATCTCCCGCAATGACCTAACTATGTACTGGTTTAGTAGAATGAACTTGTATGGTGTGCCACGTGTCATTGTTTCCTCCTTCGGATCTGAAATTGATATACACGAAACTATATTCTATTTCCTTTTGGTCACCTTTTTACATAATTCCAATCTGATGCTAAGAGAGAGAGTTATGATAATGTTCCCAAGGTCACCTGTTTTATATGAAATATGGGGGCCTGCAAAAACCCTAATTCCACAAATCATATCTCCACAAATATTGTGAACCAAGATCTGAAATTTTTACACGAAGTTCCTCAAGATTTCTTCACAATTTGGTTTTTTTTAGCATCTGAACCTCTGTAGAAAAAAATTTATAGCGAAAATTCCACGATGACCCGTTTGAAGAAGCAAAACCCTAGAATTCAAAGCTCTGATACCAAATGTTATGAAACCAGCTCCAAAAATAGAAGAAAAGAGAGATTAACGCCTTAGAAAATAGCTACTTCGAGGGGGAAACCTCGTTTACATTATATAAATGAACAATTCTTGGATGATACAAATGAAAAAACCTCCTTTCTATATATAGGAGTCCAATGGGTCATAATATAATCCTATCTGACATAACAATAACAATGTAAGGGCACAAAAATAACAATAGTGAGCTTCTATGGGGCACAATAATAAAAATATGGGGACTACATGGGCACAAAAATAACAATAAGGGGGGTTATACTAACAATAATAATAAGGGGATACACCATTATTATAGGGACCTAACACAGTTCTTCCCCACAAACTTCTTGTCGAAGCACCTCTTGTTACGGTTTTGATGGAGTAAGAATTTTTCTTTGTCTTTCAATGCTTCTTCATGGAGGTTATGAAGGGTTTCCATCCTATGTTGAACTAAAAAACATGGCTTGCCTTGGGACTCTTGGGAAATTTGGAGAGCAGGAAAGTAGATATTAGGAGGGAAGATGACATCTTTATCATATACCAGGAAGCAAGAGGAGGTATTAAGGGAAGGCTTAGGCATTACTTGGTTAGCCCATAGAGAATTTACTAAATCAGAGTTCCAGTTTCTCTGCTCATAGAATATGGTCTTCTTAATGATGTGGATCAAGTTCATGGATTTAGAGAGACCATTCCCCTGAGGGTAGTAGTTAGGAGAATGCTTCAATACTATTCCATTTTCCAATGCAAAATTGTAAATATTTAGTGATGAGAAGCATGTTTCATTGTAAAAACTAATTGATTTAGGAATGTTGAACATGGAAATAATGTTATGTTGCAGAAAATTGATGACTTCTTGATTATTCACATGTTTGAGGGGAACTTCTTCTGTCTACCACGTAAAGTAATCTGTTACGGTGGTAATTTAGCGATGTTGCTTTGATGGATGTGGAAAATTTTCACCAATAATATCTAGGCCCCACTGTCGGAATGGTTCTTCCACTACGATAGGGTGTAGTGGGGTGGTTGACCTCTTATTTCTGCCGACACACCTTTGACAGACCTACAATTTGTGGACATAAGCGTGAGCATATTTTAATAGTGTGGACCAATAGAAGCCAACCTGCATGACATTATGTGCCATTTTGTTTCCCACATAATGCCCTTTGGCTGGTCAATCGTGGATATCGCATTATACCTTCTCTGAATCATGTGCATCCAAACACCTAAGCAATACCTTGTTATGGTTCTTTCTGAAAAATCATCCCATGCACTAACTGATAAGATAAATCTTTTAACCTTAGTTCCATCTTATATTGTGCAGAAAAATGGAAGGTCACGGTGCCATGTTAAAGGTATTTGCGCACATCCGCGTACCAAGAGTTCGTGCTGGTAATGGGGGTGGTTCGCTCGATATCGTACATCTCAATTTCTTTCTCCCCCCTGAGGAGTCTTCTTCTTCTTTGCTCCTACCGCTTGTGTTTCTAGTCAACAGAGACCATGGCACTTGATCGACTAAACTGGTTTTATTTCTACATCATACTCCTGCAAACCGGTCAATGAGTTCACCCTTCTTTCACCCATCTCTTGTTGAATGAGCAGTAATATAGATGTTGGGTGCGGGACAAAGACAATACAATGATTCTTCAATAGATAGAGTCAGAAGTGCTTCATCACCTTGTATACTGCATAGGCTTGTTTATCCATGGCGAGGAATTTCATCTCAGGTCCTTGTAGATTTGTGCTCATGAAATAAATAGGCTGCTCATTATTTAGATCATCTTTTTGCGTAAGTATAACCACAAGAGATGTGTGAGAAGCGAAGGTATAGAGTAAAAAATCCTTGTTGAATTCTGGGTTGTATAGCACAGGTGCTTCTACGATCTCCTGTTTGATACGAGAAAACATGTACTTTTCCCTTTTGTTCCATTTCTAAACATAATCCTTCTTTATCTTCTCATGTATTGGTTTCACAATTTGGGCATAGTCGGAGAGAATTTGCGGAGGAAGTTGATCTTCCCCAACAAGGACTGCGTGGCCTTCTTATTCACTGGGTAGGGAATCTGTGTGATTGCTTTGACCATGTCTAGGTCTACCTTAATCCCACTTTTTGTGATAATTTGTCCCAAGAGGTTACCCTCAGACACTGCAAAAATGAATTTCTTGGGATTGAGATATATCCTATACTTGCGACATCGCTCAAAAAAATTCTTTAAGTGTCGTATGTGATATGACCTCTGTTTAGAGAATATGATTAGATCGTCCACATATACCACTATGCACTGTCGAATCAACCCATGGAATGTAATTTCCATAACCTGTTGGAATGTAGCAGCAACGTTAATCAATCCAAATGACATTCGCTTAAAAACAAACATTCCCCACTTCGTTCTAAAAGTAGTTTTTAGCCTGTCACGTTCCGCGACTAGAACCTGGTTGCATCCTAAATACCCATCCAAAAAATAAAGCATCTCATCCCATGATACTATTTTTGATATTTGTTCCATGGATGGCATGGGGTAGTTATCCTTATCCGAGGCGTGATTAAGATTTCAAAAATCGACACATAAGCAGATTTGTCTAGACTTCTTTCTGATTGGGACCACATTGACACCCAAGTTGAGTGTCGCACCTTGTAAATGATCTGAGCATATAGAAACTTCCCTAATTATTTGTGGATAAGAGGTTCAAGCATGGGATGCACTTTTCTTCGTTTCTGTCGAAATGTCTTAGTGCCTTCCTTTATTAGAGGACTTGATGAAAATATTGAGGAACCAATAATTGTTCAAAAAGTGCTAAGATCTCTTTTCGTGATATTTAATAAAAAATTTAGCTATTGAATTAATGAAAGATTTATAAAACCTGAAGATGGATGAATTTTGTGAGATCATTACTACATATGAAATGAAGATGAGAAGGGAGAATTCATGGTGAATGTAAATAGCCTTCAAAGCATCAAAGAAGACAAGAAGAAACAAATACTATGATTATTCTAGCTATAATGTAGAAAAAGATTAGCTTTTGAGGAAATTAAAGAGAAGAGCTAGCAAGTACAAAGGTAAAATTCCATTAAAATCTCTTAATTATGGAAGAATAAGCCACTTTGCTACCAAGTTTCCAAATGCAAAGAAATAAGATAACGATAATAAAGAAGAATATAAAAATATAAAAATAAAAACAAATATCATAGACAAAAAAGAAAAGATACATACAAAATAAAAATTTGTATTCCAATATAGTTTCTCTTTTGAAGAAAGTGATAGTTATACATCTAATGTTGACGAAGAAGATTTCATATTCATAGACCTGGATAGTCAAATTTATGATAAGAAAATGAAGTTAATCAAAAAGAAAAATCAAATCACAGAAAGAAGATGTTAATGGAAAATTTAATTTTGAGATTGAACTTATTATTTCCTTAAATGAAATAGATAAAATCAAAATAAATATTAATAAGAAAAAATAAATATTGTAAAATTATGAAATAAAAATCATGATTCGAATGAGACATCTATAATCCTCCTAAAAATAGAACTAGTAGATGCAAAAATAATAAAGAAAATCTGGATAAGCTAACTACGATAAAATGAAATAAATTGTAAAATCTATACGACCGAAACCCTCAACGATTTTATAATGTTAGGTTTTTATCATTTAAATTTACAATGTTTTATAATATTATGCTTTTATAATTCAACGTTTAGGAATATTAGCTTTTTATAATTAAACTTTTCGTTTTCATAATATTAGGTTCATAAATGTGTTTATGATAATATTAATTTTTAATTTTTAATATTAAGTTTTATGTTTTATATTATTTTAATCAATTGTATGACATCAACATTGTAATAAAAATAATATTAATATTAATACTAATAAATAATATTAAATAATGTTGATGTCATTTTCAAACGTTGATTGGCATAGAAAAGATTAAATATATAGGTATATATCAACCATATTTACTAATGTGATTGTACTAGTTCTATTTATAATTGAATAAGTTTTTTTGCACTTTTATGAAAGCTCTTTTGGAAAACATTAAACAACATTGTGGAACTAATAGGAACCATGAAATGATGATGAAAGATTTATGAATCCATTTTACAAAGAAATTTGAGGAGTAAACATAAGACAAATACTACATACAAAATAATTTTTATATTTCACTTTGAAACCAAAAAACATCACAGATGTATAGTTTATATGAGATCCAACAGATTCTAAGATCGAGAAAATTGTTGCGAAAGTCTCTCAACAAACTCCAAAAATCAACAAACCAGATGTACTTGTATACTATTATAAGTGTTATTTCCAAGTCCCCCCTTAATGCTTACTTTATTACATGAATCACAAATTACATATAAATCACATTTGTCTGATATGGTCTACATAAGTGATTACATCCACTTTGGAATCTTGTAGGCACTGTTATTTCTTGACCACACTTGAGCTACCACTTGACTTACATTTAAAACATAACTTCCTTTGACCATTGTTAACGAAATTTGTAGAATTGATGCTTCTTGACCTCTCGAAGGACAATATCAATACTGAACCACTCTATGGACTAACTACAATCTATCAAAATGAAAAAAACTACATTTTTTACATTTATATAGGCAAGTTGTCTCGGTACTGAGTGTCTTTAGAAATCAGTTATACAAATGACCTTTCTAACACAAAAGGATCTCATAAAAATAACATGTAATCGATGCTTTTGAAGCTCGAAGCACAAAAATACTCATCAACATATAACATGTTGAGATTGCAACAAGATGATGAGCTTAGTGGAAAGAAGTCGCCTTCACTAAGTGGGCCCGCGGGCTATTTTTGGCGCAAGTCTATTTTTAGACATGTCGATCATATTCTATGAGTTGCGGGATGCTATTTGTGGATGGTTGGTCAAGTTGGGAAAATAGATGGACTTCTATTTTTAGACATATTGGGCGGAATCTATTTTTAGATTGCCAGTCTAAAAATAGATATGTCGAATATTATTAGCTCTTAATAATATTTGGACTATAAAATTTATCTTATTCTCTTGGAGAACTTCAGTTAAGTGCACAGATGCGGCACATGAGCTGACAGAAGGAATTACACTATTCCTGAGGGTTAAGTGGAGTTATTGCATGGATAAGTCAGTTAGAACTCATGTGACAGAGTTTGGTGGAGTTATTGAGGTAGTTGGTGGAGTTGTGTTCAGTTTAACTGAGTTAAACATAGTTGAGCTAGTTGTATCTAGTATAACTGATTGATACACTAGTGAGAGTGGTGTGAATTAATTTTTAATTAATTCACTAATTATTAACTCATTAATCAACTAAAGAATGCATTAGTTAACTATAGTGCATGGACAGTTTCAGTGGAGACCAGTGAAGAGGTAGGTGAAAGAGTAGTGTGACTGTCAGTTGTGACTATAGTGTTGCATGAGTTTGCACCACACATGGTTGGAGATGCCAATGAGGATTGCATGAGCAAGGTTGGACCAATTCGAGTTCATTCAGAGCCATTCTTCAATAGTGATTGCGCAGTAGAGGCAGGCTAGCAGGTGGCAGTGATTGGAGCATGTGTTTTGCTAGATCGGACCTAATCAATGTGTAGCAATTGGAGATTGTACTGAGAGCTTGTGAGGAGCTTTGTATAATGATTGTTACATGATCTCTATGACATATAATATATAGATAGTTGGGGGTTTTCAGCTTTAATCTTTCCCATAAAAATACTCTGTTCATATGTGTGAATGTTTATGGTTTTAATGTGCGCATGCGATTGTTTTTATTTCCGCAATTAATGATCAATGGTAGAAAGGTCAATTGTGTAAAAAGCGGTCAAATAGTGTCAGGAGAATCTCAACCATATAACATATAAAGTTATACAATTCCATGGTATCGGAGCAATATTGATCATTGGAGCAATTGCAAAACATTGAAGCGGTTGAGTTTTGTGCTAGTGGAATTTGAATTTGTGGCAGTGTTTTCTTGTTGTCGAAGTTGAGATGTCTTTCAACGGATTGCGATTGGAGTATGCCCTTGAGGGCAGCTCAAATTATATTGCATGGAAGGACAGGATGGAGGCAGTGTTGGATGACAATGGGTTGAAGGATTTCATAGATGCAGAAATTCCAAAACCTGCTTCTAGCGATGTTGCCGCACTTGACGCATGGAAAAAGAAGACAACAAAATGTCGAAGGATTCTGTTGGAAGGTGTGAAGGATCACATAGTGTCTAGCATTCATGGTAAAGCTTCTCCATTCTTGATGTGGAAAGCTTTGACAAATTTATTCCAAAGCAAGAGCGACCAGAGGAAGTTGGCGCTCAAGGATAAACTTAGGAACATAAAAATGGAGAAAGGCGATATAATACCCAAGTACCTCACGAAGTTTTTCCAGTGCAGGGATGAGCTGGGAAGTGTGGCGGTTACTTTAGATGAGGAGGACTTGGTGAGCTTGGCTCTCCTTGGGCTTTCGAAGAGTTGGAATTACTATTAGGACTCTGTCAATGGTCGGGAGAAATTTCCAGGATGGGAGCGACTTTGGTCGGATCTTGTGCAAGAGGAGATAAGGTGAAGTACCAGGGATGGATCTTCATCAAAGAATTCAGATGAAGAAAATTGTGCTTTGGCTGAAAAATAAAGGAACGGGAAGAGAAATAAGAATGCTTATCAATCTGATGCGAAAGGCAAGAAGCAGGACATGTCCAAGGTGAAGTGCTTTCACTGTCACCAACATGGACATTATGCCACTAATTGTCCACAGAAGAAGAAAAATAAGTAGGTTGTTGGATCTGCAGCTGGAAAGGCCCTAGCCTCGCAGTTTGAGCTAGATTTTTCGCTGATCGCATGCTTGGTCTCAAGTGTGATGGGTTTAGTGCTGTTTATTGATAGTGGTGTGTCTTTTCACATGACCGAGAAAAATATTTGTTTACTGATCTGGATGAGAAAGATCTTGGAGTGCACATCAAGATGGGCGATGATGGTAGATAAAGTGCGACCGGTATCGGTACCATTTCCTTTGAGAGGGAGTCTTGTAAACCCTTCATATTGAAGGAAGTGATGCATGTTCTAGGATTGACTAAGAATCTTATCTCTCTAGCTATGTCAGAAGACAAGGGATATGATGTTGTCTTTAGCGAAGGAAAGGCTTTCTTGCGCAGTAAGGCAACTGGTGAAACTCGAAGGATAGGGGTTCGAGTTAAGAACCTTTCTCAGTTGCAGGTATATGGTTGCGCAACAATGGCAAGCAAGGCAGAAGGAGTGGTGAGCTAGGATGAGGGTGAGCTATGGCACAATAGATTGGGCCATATTCACCATGGTGCTTTGAAATTTTTGCAGTAGATTTCTACCGGGCTTCCCAAAGGTACACTTACGTAGTCAGATCAGTGCAAGGGATGTAGTTTGGGAAAATTTGTGAAAGTCACCTTTCACGAGAAGGATATTCGCGCCACGACGATCCTTGAGAGAATTCACACAGACGTGTGTGGACCTTTCTCAGTAGCTTCGACAGCAAAGCACAGGTACTATGTGATATTTGTTGATGATTTTTCTCGTAAGTGCTGGATCTTCTTCATGCAGAAGAAGAGCGAAACATACTCAAAGTTCTGTGAGTTCAAGGCACTGGTTGAGAAAGAATCGGGGAAGCAGGTGAAGGCTCTCAGGAGCGACAATGGTGGTGAATTCATCTCTGGCGACCTTAAGGACCTTTTGGCAAAGGCAGTATGAATTCGAAGAGCAGCTCGTAGCACCTCACAACCTGGCTACCGAAGAACAATGCTGAGGCAGCGAACAGAACGATTGTGGGTGCTGCACAGGCGATGTTGCATGATCAGGGCCTTCCCATACACTTGTGGGCTGAGGCATGCAATACTGCAGTATATGTGCAGAACCGTTGTCCTCACAAGATACTTGGCATGAGCACACCCGAGGAGGCGTTTTCTGGTAAGAGGCCTGATATTTCCCATTTGAGGATTTTTGGTTCACCTGTTTACATTCATGTGACGAAGGATGCCAGGAAGAAGTTGGAGCCAACTGCGGAGGTTGGGATATTTGTGGGGTACACTGATACGCCCCACAACTATCGTGTGTATTTTCCAGACAGTCGCAAGACTGTTGTGCGACGAGATATCAAATTTCATGAGGAGAAAGCCATGAAGTGTTCGCTTGAGAGGGAGCCACACCGAGATGCGTGCTGAGGGAGTTATTAGCCCAATGATGGAGCCCTGCAGGATCACCACAAGAGGAGAGTGTTCATGATGGGAGACCACCAAGGTGCCGTCAACCATTAGAGTGGCAGAAGCCACTCGGGCGTGCTTGTGCCACCGAGTTTGTGATAGAGAAGACTAGGAGCACCCACATCACAACGCGTATAGAGACAACACCGATCGTATACTGGATACGCGGGTTTCGTGAGCAAGTATTTGATGAATGTCCTTTTTGAGGAAGTCAGGGAGGATCCTCGTTATGATGGGTAGATGCCATGGCAGGAAGAGACAGATCAGCCAGCGAAATGCCGCTCGTGCGAGACGCCTGTTCTAAGGCTCAAGGAAATCATGGGTCATGGTAGAACCGAGGATGGCTTATTGGGCAGCAGTAGTGTACCGACGGGAGGTGGAGGCGGCACAAGGCAAGATTTGTTGCCCGTGGCTTCTCACAGATCGAGGGGATCGATTATGAGGAGACCTTTGCACCTGTCGCAAGGTACTCTTCCATACCACTAATTTTTTTCTATAGATGGGGTGGCACGTTCATTAGACATGGAGAGATGCCTCAACAGAGTGATTGAGGAGGAGGAAGAGACAGCTCGAAGGTTTTGAGATCTTCAGAAGAATGAGTTGGTGATGGGGCAGCTCAAAAGAGCTATGTAGAACAACAAGCACCGTGCTTGGCACACATGTACAGATGCTGAGCCACCGACTTGATTCTCCAAGAGTGAGGTGGACCCAACCCACTTATCATGGTGTGAGGGTAAGTTGTTGATCATTGCACTTATAGCATTGCACTTATGAACAGATTTGATTCTGACAGGTGATGAACTGTTGATACACTCATGCAAGGCTGATCTTGCAAAGGAGTTTGAGATGAAGGACTTAGGCCTCCTTCATTATTTCTTGGGATTGGAAATTTGGCAGCGCAGTGATGGATTTTTTGTGTCTCAAGGCAAGTATGCCCAAGAGATACTGGAGAAGTTCAACATGCATGGCTACAATCCTATCGACACTCCTCTTCCTAGTGGATGGAGGAAAGAGGATGCTACATCGACAGAGGTAGTGGATGCCATTGTTTACCGACAGTTGGTGGGGTCGCTTATGTATCTAGTCAATACATGACCTAACATATGCTATGCTATTAACCAGCTTTCACAAGCTATGGTTAAGCCTACAAAGCTCTTTTGGAAGGCAGGCAAGAATGTATTGAGATATCTCAGAGGCACATCAGGATATGGATTATGGTACAAACAGTCGGATGAGGTGAAGTTGTGTGGCTTCACGGATGCAGATTGGGCAGGGAGCTCAACGGACAGAAAGAGCACATCTGGAGGGATTTTCGGTATCGGGTCGACAACAAGCCAATGGCAAGAAAGAGATTCATGGCACTCTGCTCAAGATAAAGCGAAGTATACGGCAACAGTTTGGTCATATGCGAGGCTACATGGATGAGGATCCTGCTCAAGTTGTTCGCTCACTTAGATCCTGGCTTCATGACATATTGTGATAACCGACGGAGTTAATATATCACAAGGTTAATCTAGTATTTCATGATAGATCTAAACACATTGACATCCATTATCATCATATCAGAGATTGTGTGCAGCGGAAGATCATGTTACTTTCATACATTCCCACGGAGGATCAGGATGCTGATATCTTGACGAAGGCGCTCACCAGGAGCAAATTCGAATACCACAGGGGCAGGATAGGGGTTGCAGATAATCCATATCTTGTTGAGAGGGAGTGTTGAGATTGCAACAAGATGATGAGCTTAGTAGAAAGGAGTCGCCTTCACTAAGTGGGCCCGCAGGCTATTTTTGCGCAAAGTCTATTTTTAGACATGTCGATGATATTTTATGAGTTGTAGGAGGCTATTTTTGGATGGTTGGTCAAGTTGGAAAAAATAGATGGACTTCTATTTTTAGACATATTAGGCAGAATCTATTTTTAGATTTCCAGTCTAAAAATAGATATGTCGAATATTATTAGCTCTTAAAAATATTTGGACTATAAACATTATCTGATTTTCGTATACCCCGTCAAGGGTGATGTGGCATGAGCCGACAAGGAATTACGCTATTCCCGAGGGTTAAGTGGAGCTATTTCATGGATACTTTAGTTAGAACTCTCAGTGACAGTAGTTTGGTGGAGTTATTGAGGTAGTTGGTGGAGTTGTATTCACTAACTGAGTTAAATACATAGCTAGTGCTTGTATCTAGTCTAACGATTGATACACTAGTGAGAGTGGTGTGAATTAATTATTAATTAATTCACTAATTATTAACTCATTAATGAACGCGAAATAATACACGCTTGAATTCATAAAGTAGTGATGGCCAGAGACCGTTGAAGAGGTAAGTGAAAGACAAAGGTACTTATCGCCAGACTATAGTGTTGTATGATTTGCTACATGATTTTACACCACACATGGTTGGAGATGCCAATGAGGATTGCGTGAGCAAGGCTGGACCAATTCGAGTTCATTCAGAGCCATTATTTAGCAGTGATTGCGCAGCAGAGGCAGGGTAGCAGGTGCCAGCGATTGGAGCATGTGTTTTTCTAGATCAGACCTGATTAGTGTGTAGAAATTGGAGATTGTACTGAGAGCTTGTGAGGAGCTTTGTATAATGATTTTTACATGATCTCTATGACATATAATATACAAATAGTTGGGGGTTTTCAGCTTTAATCTTTCCCATAAAAATATTGTGTTCATATGTGTGAATTTTTATGGTTTTAATGTGCGCATGCGATTGTTTTTATTTCTGCAATTAATGATCAATGGTAGAAGATATTCTGTATTGTGCATGAAGTCAAATAGTGTGTGATCAGAAGAATCTCGAATCTATAACATATTAGTTATATAAATTTCTACATAACATACTCACATAATCAAATTAACAATATCTTCTCTCAGCGCTGAAGAAATCGAAAACTGCTACTTCAATTATATCGTTTTTTCCATTAATTGGTTTTTCACCGTACATAAGTTAAGGAAATAAAAATATCTCTAAAATGATTCATGAAATTTTAGTTTTTTTCAATTCAGAAAAATGAAAGAAAAAAAACACATATGTCACTTCTATTACATCAACCATTGTGGTGTTGTAGATAGTTTGACTTCATCTTTCTATTTCCACTATGAATTTAGGCCTTCATTGTTGTTGATGGAAAATCATCCTAGAATGGACCTACTTTATAGTGGAAGGAAAAAATTCTGCTATCTTAAATATATATTCTTTAATGGGACCGATTTATGTGATCATGAGAATAATAACAACATACATTTGCAGTAGAGGGATCGATTAGAAATAACTGCTCAAAACCATTTAAAAGAGACATGGAATGTGTTGGCTGCTCGTGATTTGCAAGTTTGCAAGGAAAAAATCTAGAGGGAACCACATCAAACGACTTTAGAGTCCATGGACCTAGCCTTCCAGGACTCAGAGAGGTCTCTCTCTATGTTTGTGTTTGTAAATGGTTTATCTTTATGCATATGCTTTTTTATTTTAGGCTAGTTATGAATTTCTGGGACTGTTTGCTTTGTTTGGTTGATTGATAGAATGGTTGTGTTGATTAATTGATGGAGTGTTTCAGTTGAATAGATAGATTGTGGGAAACATTAATCCATTGGGCTATGGAGTCATAAAAGGATTTAATTGTTCATCAACACTGTAAGGGTTTTCATAGGGCAAGCTAACTATATCAAGTGGATCTCTTTAGATGAGATGGAATATGAAATGACAATAATTTGTGAAATCAGTAAAGCTAAAGGCAAATTAAGAATCATTTAACCATACTTCAACAAGAAAATCCTTTTAGGTAATTTTTTAAGAAGAACCAAAGGATAGGGAAAACCATAGACTTCTTTGGCCAAACTCTAATAAGTAAACCTTGAGACAACAATCCAGCAATATTAGAATTACTTTCAGACAAAAGAAAAAATTCAAGATAACAGTCAGTGAGACTAAAGAGCAATTAATAATTCTTTAATCAAGCTTCAAATATCTCTAAAGCAACAGTTTAAGCAAAACCAAAGGACAGGGCAAACCATAGATTTCTTTGGCTAGAATTTACTAAGTAAACTTCAAATAAAGGCTCGGAAAATAACATTTCAAGAAAAACCAAAGGACAGGGCATACCATAGACTTCTTTGGCAGGACTCTACTGAATAATTTTCAAGGCAACAAGCTAGGTGGAACTAGAGAGAAATTAAGAATTCTCTAATTAGACCTTGCAGAAGAAAACATTAATATGAAAGAAAGCAGACATAATTAAGGTGCCAAGACAACATATCTTAATATAAATTTTTTGTTCTTTTATGAGAGAAATGATGGACAATATGGAAAACAAAAGGAAAAACATTGAAAAAGAAGGATAACATCACCATTGACATAGTTCATGAATCCTTTGAACATCCTTATATTATTGATGTCTATAACAGTTACAATACTCAAGTGCACCAATATTTGCAGCTTAGAGTCTGATCAAATCCAGCCTAGCAGTCAATCCTCTAATCAGGCAACCAACACACCAACCAACCAAGAATAACAATGAATAATGCATGGAGTATTTAACTGAAAATTAGGAGGTGATCCTAAGCTAGAGTTTCAGACTCATATTTATTACAGAGTTAATGTATTTTTGACCTTTGAGACCATGTGAGGCCCAAGGAAAAATATCTGCAACTGACTCACTGCAATAATATCTTCTAACTTAACTGCTGAGCTAATTTTTAGGATATTTCTGAATTTAAGGCTTTTTTAATAACTTTTACAATAACTGTTGAGTAGCTGGGAAATATCTCTGACTATTTCAATAACTGTGGTTGCCTTTATTTGAGTAAAATAGGGTTGTAGGTGTCCAAAGTGTTTATGAGAAGTGATTTATGTTTTTCTTTAGCATTCAGATCCACCTTCTGAGTTAATTTTCCTTTGATTTGTCCTTTAAACTTGGATTTTTCCTTCCCTTAATGCTAATATCTATTTTTAATTTTTTTTGATCTGCTTTTTGTCTTTTAACCCTGTTTCTTAATCCTTAACCTTTTATTTGATCTTTAATCCTTTGTATTTATTTCCACCTTTTGATTTATCCTTGATATTTCTATGTTTTACCTTTAACTCTATTTTCTAATCCTTCCTTCAACCTTTAACCTTTTGATTAACTTCTTAACCTCTTTTTCCTGCTCTTTTGACTATGTTTCTTCATTTTTATGTGTTTGTGGCGCTTTGAAGCATCTTTTGCTGATTTTGAGTGTTTTAAATGACCATCAATTTTCATGAGCCATTGATATTAATGCTTTATCTCATGCTCTCGGTCCTTTTGAGTACACAAACGTTGCTAGATCGTCATCCAGCGTAGGGAAAATATTAAGAACCCCCCTAAATTTATATATATAATAAATGGGTGAATCCCCATGATACATAGGAAAAATGGAAGGCGATTTTGTTTATAATATAATATGTATATATAATTTTTTGGGGAATCTCTCACGAGACTATATTATCTTGTAAAATCATGGTGAATCACCAGTACAAATGGTGACTCACTACTAAAAAATGGTGAATCGTTGTCTAGTGGAGTTCGGGGTGTTGGTTCCAATGAAGATATGGTAGTTGAACTAGAAGTAGAAGGAAGAGAACCATCGAGACCAAGCATGGAACATGGTGACTCGTGAGGGAAGTAGTTCTCGTGCAGTTTGGAAAACATGTTCTTCTAGTTCTGCTAAGCATAGTGTTGTTGCTTATGCTACTACTGGCATTGATATTGAGGTTGGAGAGGAGTTTGAGGAAGCATGGAAGGTAGCAGTGGTGGAGAATTACAAAGAGTACCCCATGATGGGCTCCATTTTTCCCTTTGGTATCTGTGCCTGCAAGATCTTCTGTCCATTCAACCAACAATTAACTATTCAACCAAAAATCAACTTGACTGAGTCGATTACGTATGAGTCAACTTAGACTAATCTTCAAAAGTATGTTTTGCACTATCCCATATTTATCACACTAATGCTACACAACATTGTGCATTTGCACCCAACTCTCATGCATGCACACAAAATTTTCATTAACATCTATAACCTTAACCAAGTGAGAATTGATCAACAATTTGCACCAAAGTTTGTTATAGTGTTGAAAGTTCATAAGAAATTTAGATCCATGGTACCTTAAATAAATTTTGAGATAACCTCCACAAAATCAACCACAATAGATAAAACTTGTGATAAATTTTAAACCTACAAAAATTAGGATTCATGTTCCTAGGAACGATCATAAGAAGTAGTTGGCATATAGGTTGAGTTTTGAGCCTTGACACATTGATAATGCAATGGCTTAGGTCAAAACTCACACATCAAAAATTCATCAATGAAGAGAATACAAGATCATTATGAATTACACATACTCCAAACTTCCTACCAAATTCTACTTAGTTGTCCACAACTCAGCTATACATAATATTATAGTAAATAAAAATTCCACAAAGCCTTTTTCACATAGCTAATAAATGGCCATTGGAAGAGCACCCCTTATATAATAGTAATAGTAGCAATCAATAGATTATTTCATATTGAACTTCATAGCCATAGTGCTCCTATGTATTGTATGATGTATTCAACTTGCATTATCAAATATAGATAAAATCATACTTTTGATTGATACATTCAAAACATACTTGTGCACAATGTTGAATGCAATGCCAATCAAGGAGTAAAGTCAGTTTAACGTGTAACGATCTATAAAATAATGGAACATAGATGGAACATAGACTGATTTCATTTAGATATAGGTAACCCTCTGAATGTAGACCATTCCTTGAAGAACATTTATATTGATGAGGAATTTAATATAATATTCAATTTTTTAACTAAAAATACTATTTCTATAGATTTGTGTATGGGGTAAACAATAAATAAAAAATTTAACTAGTCTTGGGGTGGTCAATATTTATAAATTTTATTTATACTTGCTTTACCATGTATATCATATACCTATCAATCACAAACTTGAAAATTTGTGCAATTCACAATGATGATCTACTCTGGAAACACAACCAACCTTTATTATTACCAATATTAACTTTTATATAGTAGCACATATGTAGATAAAATTTCTAGCTTCCAACGAGACAAACTTGCTACTCCAACATGATGCCACATTCTTAACTACTAAAATTTCTGATTGCTAAATGTAAGAAAGATTTCTAAGTACATATAATCTACTGCGAGGCTCGAACTCCTTGACTATGTTCTTTTTTACCATGTATCTATAGGTTGTAGCCTTCTTCTTGTTTGAAAAGGAGTTGTCTATTATTAGAACTACCTTCCTTGCCTCTGATGCCTTGAAGGAATTTCAAATTGACTCATCATATGAAGAAAAATTTCTGTTCTTGTCAATTAGAGTTAAACAACTTCCCTGTGCACTCAACACAAACTCTGACTGATAGGAAACATCCCACCCACCAACTATGAGGTCCCACAGAATTTTTGCTCCTACCTGAACAACAGACAACTTGAATGTGAGAATTCAAAAACAAAGAAAAATCCCAATCGCATATATCTTGAGGATGAACTCGATCTCAAATCCAACACCCATAAAATTTATATCCAAAACTAAAACTCATCAAATTTGGAAGTATATTGGAAAAAAAACCGAGGCAAAAGAGCTAAATTTGAATGCAGGAATTGACACAAAATCTGCAAACTTGAGCAATTTATGACATACATTACCTCCACTCCCTCGATCTCAAGATTGAAATTCTCCCCAGCTCTAATGGAGAACTCTACTGTAGGATTGTGAGGTCCAAAATCTACATCTTTGGTCCTGCTAAGTCCCCCATACAGTATAGGCACATTCTCTAGAGATATAAATCTGCAAGGAAAATCAAGTATTAAATAAGTTTCTAGGAAATTTTCATTGAATATATCCTTCATTCCATCATATATAATCAGAGTCTTCAATTGAGGTTGAGCATATTTTCACTACATCAGAGAAGAAATTTCACATACTTGTAGAAGCTCTTTGTGACTTTTCCTTCACGTGCAATTACAAATTTTCTCTTGGTACGTTGTATCAAGAAAGGGCTCAACATGTAGTACAATGCATTGAAATACCATGGGACATTGATGAACACCTGAAAATAGATAGAATACTAATTAAGAGGTGATTTTTCTATTTGATAAAATAAGTATAATATCCTCGCCCTTATAGGGCCCAACAAAAGCCCACACTTGAAAGCTGAATATAGAAAAAAGACTTAATTACATATGGAATACTTAACAATTAGAAAGATTGGAGAAATTCTTCAACATTGTATATTTTGAAAAATCTATTATCAACAAGAAGGATTTAGATCAATTAATGTTTGGCAACGGCTATCCTCATCTGCAACAGTGGAACAATTGGAAATGCATGATCGTCTTAACATTGATTTCGCTCCACATTATCTTCATGTGAAAATTTGATCTATGGTTTTCCAAGCATTTTTTTGAAGTCTAATCGAATATCTTCAAGCTGTAAGCAACATTGGCTCTATACATACATATTTCTGTGAAAATCAATCTCATAAATGGGCTCTTTCTTTCAAGAAACCTGTAATAGGTTTCTAGTAGCTTGGTTCTCTAACTATCTTTGGAGCCTTGGATTTGACTTATTATCTACTTCATTATATAATTTCCATAGAATTGCATTTGGCATTTCCACCTCTATTTGAAGCGACATCACCACATTACACAAAGTATCGCATTATGAAATGACATCTTTCTAATGATCATCACAAAATCCTCACTCTTCCTCACTCTCTCTCATCTGTGGCCACATGTCCCTCCAATGATCAGGTCTACTCTTTCTAATGCCATGAGAACCAATGTAATGGTACAAACCACTACTGAAACGCCCATGAAAGAGTTATTAAATACATTTCAAAAGATATCCAAGGCCCGCCTGATCAAACCATTGATGACAGAATGTCCTCAGCTCTGAAAATATCAAGAAGAGTAAATCTGGAATCCAATGTCCGGATTATTATGATCTCTACCTCTTGTTCTTTATTAAAGATAGAAATTTATTTTGATGAGTTGCATCACTCAATCATTTGTGGTTTAATGCTAAATTCAATCCTTGTTTCTAATTGACACAAAATATTCCCACGTCATACCAGGTGATCAGTAGACAAAGCCTGATGGCTTAATAACTTGGTTACAATAAAAATAATTGCATTGCATAATTTACATTTAGAAATTGTGCATAAGAAATTCTTTCTTCAATGTCTCCTTTTTAGAGGAGGTGTGAATATTAATGAATTGCTAGGTCAGTATGAATACTTTATCACCTGTGCAGGTAAAGAAAATTTATTTACAACAATGTAAAATGGTATTTAAGACTACATGTTCACAATTAACAAGTACTTTCGGTAAAAATTGTCTAAGATATGATTAAGAAGAAAGAGCAAATAAATTACAGGTTCTTCAGCTTGTTGCCACCATGATTCAAGTAGGTTATGTTGCCACTATGGCTCCTATATATTTATATTCTTGCAGCAATATACTTCATGATAAAAGTAGGCTGGCTGAGTTCAGTGCCCAACATCCCTAAGTAGACTGCAGGAATTAATTTAACTGTCTTATGACTAGTCAAAATTGCCTTTGGCTGGGCTTGCTATAGTACGAAGAGCTCTTAAATAATAATTCTAAAATTTTATGAACTGGCTGCTTGCGATGTGTGGTACCCTTCATGCATAATTTTATGTGCTTTAAGAAAAAAAATTCAAATTGAACTTTCACATTAGTTGTTTCCACTATCATTTAACCAAAAACAAGCCATAGTAGAACATATTTATTATGTATTTTTATTTATATTTAATATTTAATATGATCTGTGATTCTAATTTATTCTTGTCATGTTCCCTTGGGGCATTCAGAGCATCAATTTACAGTTAAGCATAAACAAAATTTATCGCCACCAAAATTAGTATATAGATCAATCAGGGAGTTTCTAAAAATTAACCTCATACTTTGATTTCCATCTCTACTCTCATCTTTACTGCAATAGTATGTGTCTAGTACTGCCACCTGAATTTCATGATGTGCTAGCAGCTATAACTAAAACACCTTTGTAAAATAGCTATTATGCCATGGTTCTACTCTACTCACTGCCCCTTGAAGACAACTAATTCACTTCCAAAGCTTCTAGAGGGTCGTTTTAGGAATTACATGTTAAGAGAGGATTTTGTTTTTCCTAATGTCTGAACAAAAAAATCCATTGACCACAATTATAATTCAAATTTTCATATTTAAAATAACACCGAGCAACTAAAATTGGGTCTATGAGATGAGAGACAGGTTGAGATGGTCAGATGTTTGATTACAGTTTTTACGTCTTTGTCGCCACGACCACTGCAATTCAACACCACTTTAGCTCCATCAGGCTGAGTAGGACAAAGATTTTCCAAATAGGCCAATGCATGAGAGGTCTCCAATGCTGGAATTATCCCCTCTAATCTTGACAACTGTTGGAAAGATGCAGTCACAGACAATCATTGAGCTATCACAATAGTTTTAGCAAAAAAATCAGATTTTAAACTATTTATGAAGATTCCATAATATATGCATGATAGGCGACCAAAAAGGCATTGGAATTTGATTCATGAATGTTTAAAAGTACCAAAAACTAGATGACATTATGCTCACACTAAGATCCACACAGAAGCTAATGGTGACCAAGCAGTCTAAAGGCCAGATGCATTAAGTGATATGGGGTATATAAGAAAACATTATTTTTTGGTTTGATCCTATATTTTTTGGAAGATTTCATTCCTCAATTGCGAATGTCTTAAAGGTATCTTGGATTACTTATTCCTATTAAGTATATATATATATATATATATATATATATATATATATATATATATATATATATATATATATATATATATATATATAACTTTAATAAATATCTAGAGATGCATCAAAAATTCCAGTTTTTGGTGTGCCAAAATTCTCAAAACACCAGATCTACGAGGACATCTAACATCATCCTTCTGAGCATTTATAGTCATTCAGATAGATTGTTCTAGGCAAGCTCGGAAAAGGAAAAAACTTTTTTGTTTTGAGCAGTTACAAATCTTTCTTGCTACCATCTCTGGGTAGTTATCTTGAACAAGTGCAAGAATTTGGTTTGATGTAGCTCTCAATTCTCTCTTCAGCATATTCTTAAGATCTGTGATCTAAATCATGGCATTGACACCACCAGGATTGAAATCAAGGAGCTTGATGCCCTTCTCCAGTGGGGTACTCAAGAATCAACCACTTGTTTCTTCATTGTGACATCTCTGGATGCTGCTGAGACACGGTTCCAAAGATGAGAAGCATTAGAAAAATATACGAGATCTAAAGTTTCATTAGGCACTGGCCCAAGGAGCTTTTAGACCTGAACTTATGAGCATGCCATGGGGACATATCACTTGGTTTCATAATATGGAAAACATGCAAGGGGCTTAAAAAAACAAGTCTACCATATAATCAAAATAAATATAAAGGTAACCATTGAAGTAAAACCTTGGGAATAGCAGAGTTGCAGATCTCACCTACACATGGCCAAAAACTGGCAGAATGGGTCATCTTGGTTAAGGACTCAGTATATATCAACAAGGAAAATATAAACATGAAGGAAACATAGAATCCTTCGCAGGTGCATAAAGGAATTGTCCAATCCATAGCTCGACGGAGTTTTCGTTTAAGTGTTCCAATGTTCAGTTAAATTGGAACCTGCGGAAGGGAACCATGAGATGAAATCGCAGTGGAATCGTGGCAAAATTATGTTGATGAACAGTGTAGGTGGTTTTAAAAAACCACAAATTGGTTTCGCGTGGCCTTCAGGTTGTAAGTGGTTTCGTTCAAAACGAACGCGATCAAATAATAACAAGACATGTCACAATGTTCAAACCACTTATTTCATGTTGTTTTGGGGTGATAAAGAATGGGGGTTAACTCTATGCAATAGCCGCCCGATTGTGATCATCCGAGATCTGACGGTGTTCACATCGAGAGTTACATGGCATTTAATGAAAATTTGTGGAGCCCTCAGCGTTATGTCGCATGAAATTTATATGTTTGTGGGGTACGACAACCGAACGATCTATTATCAACGGTTCTTGCGTATAGAACATGCTTGGGGTTTAAACCTTTTAATGGACCTGACATGTTATAATATTGAACTATGATTTTGTTTTTAGTTCCAGCTTTAAGTGCATAAAGGTAGGACCGGCGTTACTGGTCAAAGGTTTATAAAATGCTATTGCTTTGTTTTGTAACATCCGATATATATATATATATATATATATATATATATATGCATACGTGGTCCATAACAGTAATGTGAATGACTTTTGGTTTCGGATGTTAAGGGTTGAAAAGAGGGCCGCATGTGTTGGTCAAAGACAATGGAATTGATGGATTATTTACTTCCAATATATATATTTAATAGTGGGCCCATAACCCACAGGTCCTAGGATTGAAGGACCAGATTCATGAATCTTGCAGCTGTGATATGCATTTGAGAAGGGTTGCAGGTTCATGTGGATAAAATGAAAGTTAACCTACCCTATAGTAGGTTCACTTTTCATCACAGATCAATGAAGGTCTTGGTATAATCTCCATTAGAAGAATCCGAATAGGTGGAAAATAATCTCTCTCTAAACCAAACTTCTTGGGATATATATCAAAGTTTTGAGCACACTTGACATGCTCTGAAGTCACTCCAAAATATTTGAATTATGTGTTGATTCATAAATTTATGTTATGTGTTGTTTCAAGAGGACTGAAACCCATTTTATGCATAAAATAAACTCAAAGACAATAATTATAAACTGATCCATCACTCTCCTTCATGTCATCATCTTGGAGAAAGTATTTCACTAATATTACAATAGTATGTCACATCAAATTTGGTGCTAAAGACCCTTTATTCTAGGCATATATATAGAAAATACTATTTTTAAGACTATAAGAAGTGACATCAGTCACCATAAGACCACCTCCTAAGCATAAGTATATTAAAATGATTTAATCATAGGAACTGATATTCCCGAGATTATTTCTAAGCATAAAGGATACCGAAAGTGAAGGCTAACCAGGCTTATCATATAGCTACAGTGACCTTAGAAGATACAATTTGTAGTATAAGTTCTATGTAGACTTTCAATGTCAAGATTGGTATATATGTATACACAACTCAAACCGATACAATTCAGTGAGCCAAGAAAAGTTTCAAGTGTCTCTATTGAAGGTATTTACAAGTAAATTTTGATGAAAGTAGTTGATATCTTAAGACATGTACACCACATAACCAGATAGGAAGGATGTATACTATTAGAATTCTTCACGTGACATTAATAAAAGGCACTATACCCCTTGAAGACATTTTTTATGATCACGACAATTTTTAAATTAGAATAAATAATTAATTGTCTTGGGTCCAAACCCACATCTTTGGGTCAAAACTCCAACTACTTGGGTAACTTGCCCAGCCAACTCCTTTTGGTGGGTTTTCACCTCTCAAAAATTCCTTTGAGCTACCAAAATTCCAACATAGTCCACCAAGCAACAAGCAGGTAATGATGTTATCCCTTGGCCATATGGTCTCAAGCTTCCCTAACTTCCTATAGATGGGTGGACCCAATCTAGCTTCTTAGTGTCAATCCCAATATCTTGGCTTAGAACCCTATCCATATCCAACCATAGAGGAAACCATATCCAACCATGTATGACATCCTCATAGGATTATCTCCCAATATGTAATCAACCTTCATCAACACAAAATTGATTTAGATCCTGCATACATTAATAAATTTTTGAAATAATAGGAAAATTAAGCATTGGGCTATTATGAATCTATACCTAGCGTTTTGAAAGTGCTCTTAGCCTGTGAGGAGTGACTGTCATTGTCCCACCACAAGTTACTACTTGTTTGGAGGAGCTCAAGTATTTTGCATATGTCAAGAGCAAGAAGGAAGAAGATGTAACGTATTGAAAATTAGTATCCTGCAATGTGTAAGCTGATGCGGTTCCTTTGGTTCCACCAGCATTGGTGGCATGGTCAGCTGTTTGTGAAATGAGCATTCTAATCTCCTTAGCATTATGATCAACTGCCACTGTTCTTCCCAGGTCAGTGAACTCAGCTCCGCCTTGGCATCAAAAGTGTAATTGCATAAAAGGAATGTCAGTCTCATGCCAATATGTTTCCTATGATGAATGCGCGGGAACCTAGTACATAGACTGTTTTTCTCTTCGCTTAGCTACTTAGGGCTTATTTCCCTTTCCAAATATTAATAATTCTTTTCCAAGAAAAATCTATAATAAAAAAAATATTTTACTATATTCTAAAAGGTGAAGATGTCGAAATCATGCCACAAAGTGAAAGGAAATAAAATATATTTCCTCAAACCACCAAATATATAAAGAAAACAATAATGATTATAATAATAAAACTAGATCTATTAATCTATGCATGAGATTAGTTTTTCTTTTCGAAGGAACGGAAGAACTGTTTTTCGCTCTGCTATGGTTTTTCTCTGCAAGTTGCAGTCTATCACAAACTCTGGCGGAGGGCAGTGCCCTATTCGCAGAACTTCGGAGGCGGGGGCTTGCCCTGGCCCAACAGATGAGGAGCACGGGAGTCAATGGGGCCCCATCTTACAAACAAGTAATGATGGATAAGGGAAAGGCCCCACTGGAAGGGGTGCAGATCTCTGGATCTGCTAATGCTGAAAAAGATGAGCTAAGCAGGAAAAAAAAGGCTGGTGGGCAAACCAAGGAAACCCATTATCAAAAACGGACAAATGGCATCAAGATTTTGGACGGAAAAGACAAAGGGAACCCCAATCCCGAGCAGAAATCATAAGAAGGAGAAAGAAAATATAATGAAACTGTGGAAACCGAGGCTCTGCCCCAACTTGGCCCAGATCTAGAGGGATCTTCCACGACAAAATAAGAAACATGAGGACCTGGGGCGCTGCAAGCCCAAAACAACGGAAAGTCTAAGGGTTGTCATCACCGACCCTGAAATGCAAGCTTACCGTGACCATATGTCAATACATGTGGTGATATGTAATTTTATGGGCTTTTGGCCTACAGAAACAGCTCTCTGTCTCTGGATTAAGCAGCAATGGAAGCCTAAGGGAGATGTTAGGCTTCACCTGGGGTCCAAAGGATTTTTCACTGTGGTCTTTTCAAACCTGGAGGACAGGGATCGCATCTTTGATGGCAGATCGTACTTCTCTGCCTCAGCTGGCCTCTATATGAGACCCTGGAAACCCAACTTCGCACCTGAACATGAGACTTTCATGCATGTACCTATTTGGATTCTCCTTTTCTCACTCCTAATCGATTACTGGAGACCTGCAGCATTAGAGAAAATAGGCAACAAATTGGGAACCTTCATCCAAGCCTCGGAGGCCACTCTAAAAAAAAGGTACACCTCTTGTGCTATAATTTTTGTAGAAATGGATGTTTCAGGTGCTTTGCATGAAGGGTTATGGCTAGAATTTAGAGATGAACTTTTCTTTCAAGCCATAGATTATGAAAAAATCCCCTTCCGATGTCGGAAATTCCATGAACATGGACACCTGTTTAGGGAATTCCCATTTAAAAAAGCAACTAAGAAGATCAAGGATAACATAGCTAAGGATCAAGATGGTTTTTCCCATCCAAATGGAAGACAACGAGCCAATAGAAGAAACCAACAAAAAACAGGCACCTCCATTAAAGGCACAGACAATACCTTTGATTTTCTTGGAGCAGAATCATCTTTTACTGAAACTCTTCAAGAACCATACCTACTGCAGGAAGCCCTAGACGTTCCCACACAGGTAGGCAAAGATCCCAATACTGATTCAACAAGGGTAACTTTACTAGGTTTTGATCTGGTAAAGGACTTAGAAGGAGATGCGGAAATGACAACCAGTGAAATGGGAACAGAGGATATGGAACTTAGTGACATACTCGAGAGGGAAGGCATGGATCTTAACTCCATAGTGGAACAATGGAAGCAGAAAGGAGTGGAACACATCCCAGAGGAGGAAATAGACAGAGTCAAATTTTTATTTCTATCAAGGTAGGATGCTGAACTAAAAGGGTAGAAGAGAGGCTTTGGAGCTACAAAGGGACTATATATCAAAGCCCAAGGTCTACACCAAACAAACAACAATGTTAAACACCGAAAAAAGAGAGGCCGAAGAACAAATAGTGAAGCACTTTATGAGCTAGGTCAGTTACTCCTCAACTTGGGTAAGATGAAAACCCTTGAGGCTTTCACGTTCTCCTCTTAAGTCTGGTCAATCATGAAGATCCTCTCATGGAACGCAATAAGGCTAAACATCCAAAGAAAACAAATACTTCTAAGGAAGAAAGTCAAGAATGAAAATCCTGACATGATTTTTTTACAAGAAACCAAGTGCTCAAGCCAGAAAATGAAAGGAATCAGCAAAAATGTAGGTAAAAGAATGGATTACAGTGATGTGGAAGGGAATGGTTTGGAAGGGGGCCTGGCCACCTTCTGGAATCCCCAGTCCGTCCATCTTCTAAATGACAAGGCTTCTAGATCTTACATCTCCCTGGAAGTGAAGATTATAGGGGAATCTAACACTTATCTATGCACCAATATCTATAGTCCCCAAAGACTAGAGGATAAACTACTAATGCTAGATTGCCTCTCCGGGATGCAACTCAGACATTCAACTGCTAGAGCCATCTATGGAGGGTATTTCAACGTGATTACCTCATTTGCAGAAAAGAGAGGAGGTTTAAGAACCTTGAACAAGGATGCAGAGGCTTTCAATAACTTCATCAGAGTAGCTAATCTGGTGGATATCCTCCCCAAAAACGGTTTTTACACCGAGAATAACAAAAGAGGACGCGATAAGCAGATTGTGTCTAGACTCGACCGCTTTCTTATAGCTGAAGCCATCCTTCTTGATGGGGTCACGGTGGAATCGGATATCGTTCCGTGTGGAGGCTCAGATCATTGGCCCGTCACCCTAGATGCTGCCATCCTTGGAACTCCAAAAAATAGACCTTTCAGGTTTGAAAAATTTTGGTTGGGCCATCCAGAGTTCATGACAAAAATCAAGAACTGGTGGCACAAACCGCTGGAAACCCAAGGTACGAAAATGTACCGATTGCAAGACAAATTAAAGCACATCAAAGCTCGCCTTTGGTTATGGAACCAAGAGGTCTTTGGAAACATCTTTAAGGACAAACATGCCTTGTAGGAATAGATGGCTCAGATCCATACGGACTGGCTCAAAGGGAACATCACCCAGGATTCTATTAGCGCTGAGAGAATCCTCATGCAAAAATGGAATGAGAGATGTCAGCAGGAGGAGATTTTATGGAGGCAAAAGTCCCGCATCCAATGGCTCAGAGAGGGGGAAAAAAAACAAAGTTCTTCCATCAGTCAGTTGTTGACTACAGATGCGATAACAAAATCACCCGTTTGAAGGATGAGAAAGGTACTCCCTTATGCTCTCATCAGGATATTGCTTCCATCCTCACTGACCACTTTAGCCACATAGCAATGGAATCAGACATTGATAGGGCAGAGACAATTAGGGAAGTTATGAATTCCATTCCTAGGCTCATCACTGAGGATCAAAACAATTCCTTGAACCGCCCTATCACCATGGAGGAAGTGGAAGAAGTAGTGAAGGAAATGCCTAAGGGCAAGGCACTTGGGCCTCATGGCTTCACTATTGAGTTTTTCAAATCTTGTAGGGAAATTGTGTGGCTGGAAGTGTGGGAGGTGGTGGAAGATTCCCAAAAATCTGCCTCCATCCTCAAATCCCTCAATTCCACGTTTATTGCCCTTATCCCTAAAGAGGGAGCAGCTTGTACCCCTTCGAAGTTTAGGCTGATTGCCCTGTGTAATGTTCTCTATAAGATCATCTCCAAAGTAATGGCCAACGGACTCAAGCCCATACTCCCCTTCATCATCTCAGAGGAGCAATCGGGCTATGTGGAAGGCAGACAAATCATGGATAATGTCTTGCTTGTGCAGGAGATGGTTCACACTCTTCAATCCTAGAAAAAAGTAGGAATGATCATTCAGCTGGATCTTTCGAAATCCTATGATAAAGTCAGTTTGGGAGTTTCTTGAGGCCATTCTGGAAGCCTTCGGGTTCGTACATTTCTGGATCAAATGGATTCTAGCTATGGTAAAATCCCCCAACTTCTCTATTCTGGTCAATGGTGCTCCTACCATCCCCGTTGCCCCCTCTTGAGGCATTTTCCAAGGGGATCCCATCTCCCCTTTTCTTTTTGTCATTGTGATGGAAGGCTTGAGTCACATCATTAAGACTGCAAAGGAAAGAAATACCATCAAGGGCCTCCAACCCCTGCTGCACACCCCTGCCACCACTCAGCAACAATTTGTGGACGACACCATGCTTCATGGAACTCCTTCGGTTCGAGAAGCTCAAGGATTCAAAGCTATCCTAGATCTCTTCGGTCAAGCAACAGGCATGGACCTGAATTTGGATAAATCCTCCATCTTCTTTTTCAACACTCACCTGGAAATCCAAAAGCATCTTACGACTATCCTTGGCTTCAAAAGGCGGTGCCTCCCTTCCAAGTACCTTGGGATCCCTCTCACTGATAAACCCTGGCAAAAGATCCATTGGTAGACACTGATTTCCAACCTCGAAGTTCGGAGCAAGTAATGGACTAGTAGGGTCCTTAACTTCGCTGGACGGCTTATCATGACTAAGGCTGTTCTCCAAGCCATTCCTCAACACATGCTTTCCATCCTTCTGGCTCCCAAAGGGGTTCTCCAAAAAATCAGAAACATACAAAGAACTTTCCTTTGGTCTGGTATAGCGGACAAACAGAAATGGGCGCTAGTAGCATGGGAAAAACTCTGTAAACCCAAAATCCTGGGAGATCTGGGGCTCCATGACCCAGATACCGTGAACAAAGCATGTGGGGCCAAGCTTTGGTGGAGGTGGATCAAACATCCAAAAACACCTTAGGCTCAGCTGTGGAAAGCCAAGTATGCTGAGAACCAGAACCATCAAGATATCATAAGAATGACGGATGTTCCAGCTAGATCCCCCATCTGGAACCTGGCTCGGGAAAATAGGCACATTATCTCAAATCACTGCTTTTGGGAAATCTGCAATGGCAGCACAACTCTTTTTTGGGAAGATGCTTGGCAAAAACTGCCCAAGCTTGAAAGCCCTAACTACCTTCCCCTGCAACGCAGGTACCAGGATCAGGGAAAATTCAAAGTTAACCAATACTGCTCGGACAACAATGAGGACCAACATTGGAGACATTGGCACCCTAACATTCCCACTCAAACGGAGGGGATGGACAACCTTCAACTATCCTTGAGCGCGTGTTTGGATAGAAGAACGATCTGTTATTCTCTGGATGATGATCAACTCAGGTGGGGCAAACTAGATGGAGGCACGTATAACCTAAAGGAAGCTAAACTATACTTGGATCAGAAGGATCTGGAAGAGAAAGTGCCTTGGCATAACAATGTCTGGGACAATACAATCTGGCCAAAAATAAAAACCTTTTTATGGCTCCTAATGCATTGCAAGATCCTAACATGGGAGAACCTATGTAAGAATGGCTTCTTTGGTCCATCTCGATGTCCCCTCTGTGAGAAAGAGGTGGAGTCTATGAACCATCTCCTCAAAACTTGCGATTGGACCAATAATCTATGGGATTGGATGGAATAAATCTTCAGACAAACGGACAGGAACAGGGAATCCGTTCAAGACACCATAGACAACTGGCAAACCAAATACTCTAATTGTGACACTGTAAACATCCTTTGGAAACTAAGCCTTGGTTTTATAGTCTGGTCCACTTGGAAAGAGAGAAATAGAAGAATTTTTCAGAAGGAATTCAGGCAGTCTGACAACGTTAAAGCAACCATCTTGCAAAACATGCGAGAAACAGCTCTTACCCATAACAAAGCAGATCAAGCAAACAAGTCTTCTGACAATGACAGGCGAATCTTGCAGCTGTTTGGAATGAGCGAAGCAATGGACCTCAATTCTCCTGCGCATCGGCCTCAGACTGCTCCTTCTCAGCTGCCCTGGCAACTTCCTACTCTAGGGTTCCACAAACTAAAATTTGATGGAGCATCCCAAGGTAACCCTAGCCTGGCTGACTTTGGGGGAGTCCTACGCAATGACAGAGGGGAAATTCTTCATATCTTTAGCATTTCCTTCGGGGAGGCCACCAACAATGAGGTTGAATTTTCAGCTTTGGAGCGGGGCCTGCAAATCCTTATCCGCTTGGGTAGTGGAGCAACAATCATGGAAGGGGACTCACTCCTTGCCATCAACGCAGCGAGGAAACTACAGAATGGAACGCGGTTTGAGAAAGTCACTAAGCATTGGTGCCTAGCCATGGTCACTGCGCTCATTGCCAAACATCTCACTGCTCTCAAGGGTGTATTTTTTCAGGCAATTAGGCGCAATGCCAATGCTGTGGTGGATACTCTCACCAACCACGCGGTCGACCACCCGCATGATGTCATTGACACCTATTGGCACAGCATCACTTGTGCCAGTCTTCGGAATGAATGCCTTCAGATCTCAAGGCAGGACCTTAAAGGCGTGTAAGGGGAGGAGGACGACCTTCCGGGTACTGACCATCAATGATTTATGTGGTTCATTCTAAATTACTATCCCATGACCCTTAATGCTTGGATGGTGGCATCGTTGGCGGCTGTCCTATGGCAGGCATCGGAAAAGGTGGAAGAACCATGGAAAGAACAGAGGTCAGATCACTCTCTATGGCAGGGTGTACGCATGGCCTATGCTCTTAAGGAATAAGCGTGGGAACCTGGTTGCCACCATCAGCAATAATATGCAGGTTTGCATTCACCTAATGGGAATCCAGGCTATCAGAAGCTAGGACAAGATGGAAATCTCGGCCCAGATCGCGTTCCCTTGCACCGTGCATTGCAATATTAATACTGATCCATTTGGGGAAAATTTCAATTGTGTTAGAAATTCCCCAGAGCTCAGACCGAGGTTCACTGTTTTGAATATTGATATCAGCATCTCAACTGTTTGCATTGGTAATCCTACCATGACTGAGCGTATTCTTTGTAGCTCCAAGGCTGCAAGAGAGCTCAAGAGAGCTCGGGAGGACTACGAGGCTTCTGTCTCTAGCAAGGGAAAACAGATAATCGACGAGCTCCAAGTGGAGGTGAAAAAGGCCAGGGAAGGAATGAAAAACAAAGATATTAGCGAGGAGGTTGATTGGATAATGGACCCGGGTACCTCAACCACTCGGGTAACCCAGTTCTTGAGAAATCAGTCTATGGCCTGGAAAATGAAAGCAATGCTAGCCAAGGCCATGAGCAGGCAAGGGGCGGCCTTCAAGGAGGCCTATCAGGCGAACTCCCTCGCCTCTGCTAAGAACTCCGCTCGACTAGATAAGTTGGAAATCTCCAACATTTCTCTCATGGAAGAGCTGAAAATGCTTACCAAACGCCTGGATGGGTTCATTCGGCTCTTCGAGCTGTATTTGCGCTACATGCTCAATGTCTCAATTGAAATCCCAGACGATGGTACCAATACAACTATCATCAGGTGCCACAGGCCGCGTTATGTCCCCAAGGGCGATGATGATGTTGGTCCGAGCGCAACAGAGACCCCTGGCACCGCCAAAAGAGGTCATTAGGCTTCCTAATGGGTAGTCTCTTGCTGCTGGTCCCTGTGCTTTTTCTCTGTTTTCTTTGCTTCGTCTATGTTGAAAGTTTTTAAGCTTCAACAAGCCTCTAATTGGCCTTCTTTGTCATTAACTGCTCGTTCTCGACCCGACATCCCTATGCGATTGGCCGTTGCTAGTTTTATTTTTCTGTTGGACTTTGTTCATGACTGGGTTTTTATCAACTGGTTTGCTGTCTTTATGATTATCTTTCGGCTCCAGGGTTTTTATCGGTTTTGTTGAGCCCCAAATATGTCCTTCTTTTCCACCACATTTCACTTCATTTTCTTTGTCCCTCATCAATTACAGGCTTAAATGATCAATAGGATTGATTAGGATTACTTTAAGAATGTATATAATGGCTAACTTGCTATGTTTTCATGATTTTTTTTTGTAACAATTTTTGACTGGACTCGGCTATAGAACGCAGTCATTCTGTAGCCAGTCGCCTATTCGGCAGCTGTCTTCATGTTTACGCAGGTTCCAGTTGTCACCTCAAGGAAAAAAACATATGGTCATATTCCACATCACTCCCCCATCATTTCTTGCTCTCCATGAAGTCTGAGCTCGATTCTACAGGTGGTTATGCACGTGGGAAACCAAAACTGGGAGATATACTTCTAATAGGACAAGGACTGTACAATTGTCCTTAATCATAGTACGAGGACACCACCAGAGTCCTACTTTGATTTTAGTTGGGAAAGAAAATTATTCCTGTTTTATATCAAAGTTAGTTATGTAATTTTGTTATAAGTATGGCTCGGGAGACCGAGAAACAGTTAGCTAGATTAGCTAGATTGATGTTTTGTTGCTAGATCTCAGAAGACCGTAAATACTCTATTTTGAAGAATTTCTCCTTTAATGAAAGAAGCATCACTTTATTGCAAGAGATGAGTCAATATTGAGTAGATTTGCGTGCTAATTCAGTGCTAGAGGGCCCTTGCTACCTGAGAAGATTTGTTCATATGGTTTAGATAAGTAACTTAGCCTTGTTTCATTCTTAGTTTAATCAATTTTCTGAACTTTGTGTTTTTATACTTACTTGCAGCCGATGCCACAGTTAGTCTTATCCTTACAAACTCTTCCAAAATACCACTAAAATTGGATGGGATATAACTGTAGTACTTTAGGACTTAGTTTCATTTCTCTGAACTTTATGATTTTGTGCTCAATTACATCAGTTGTTATAGCTAGTCTTGTTCTTATAAAATCTTCCAAAATATCACTAACTCTAGATGAGACATAGATGTGGTGTTTTAGAGCTTTGTTGTGTTTTTTTGAATTTTATGTTTTCATGCTCATTTACATAACATGTTGCAGCCAGTCCTGTTCTATAAATTATTCCAAAAAACCACTAACTCCGAATGAGACAAAGCTGAAACATTTCATAGAATTAGTTGCATTTTAGTTCAGTTGAAATACTCCGGAGGTAGATGTCACTCTAGTTTAATTCTGTCACTATGTTTCAAGTTTGATAATGGCATTCTAGTTTAACTCTGTTCACTGTAATTTAAGTTAGATTAGTGACATTCTATTTCAGTTCCAGTGCACTGTATTTCAAAGTTAGGGTAAAAGCATTTTAGTTTAGTTATGATCACTGTGTTTCAAGTTTGATCAATTTCATTCTAGTTTAGTGTTATCCATTGTTCTTTAAGTTGTGTTAACTGCCAAAATTAGACTTGAAGGACTTCATTGTTTACAAACTACTCTTGTTCTAACTTTCCATTAATGCATCATCATATGTGTTAGACTCCTATACCAATAGGTTTCATCTTTCATGATTGTCTTGATGGAATTATGGAATATGTTCAAACCTTCTTACTTGAGCAAAGGTGTTCCATATTCTTAAAAAACCAAAAAATAAAAAAAGTTAAAAAATGTAAAGAGGGTATACCCTAAAAGAAAGATCAAAGGGTAAAAAGAATAAAATGGTCAAAAAAAATAAAAGAAATGAACCCCAAGAAAAAAATAGACCAAGGAAAGTGTGCAAATCCAAATGCCACTACTATTTCATTTTTGTGATAAATCAATTGTGTGCAGCTTGTCAAACCTTTGCCACAATTCATGAATAAGTCAAACTGTTTAAACTTGGCTTACTCATATTTCAATTTCATGTTATAGATTAGAGAATAAATATCTAGCCAAACAGTTTAATCTTGGCAGATAAGTAGCTAGGTAGAGTGAATAAAAGGTGCTCAACAATTTAATCTGAGCCCTTGGATGTAATAAGGGTAGAAATAGATAGATTTATCATGTAAAAAGAAAAGATTGATCAGGGTTTGCAAGTCTAAATGCACCCTAATAAAGAAGAGAAAATGGTAGTGTTAAGTAGATAGGGTAGGTAGATGGTGCTGCAAAGTGTTATCTGATGAATGATGCTGCTACATGTTTTTGATCCTTTACTTTCATCATAAGTACTGAAGCAGGAAATACAATGGAAAATCACAGCAAGCAAAAGTCAAATTCATTAACTTCCCTTATCATTTTCCCCTCAAAAGTTTTACTAATTTTCCCCAAAAGTACTAAGGTAATTGGAGATCAAAGGGGCTCAAGGAATTTCCTTGACTTCTGGAGGGACCGGACCCTCGGCCTAATGATCAAAAAGACCTAAGCACTTGAGATAATTCATCATTGTTATCTTCCATCTTTAACTTTTTCCTAAGAAAAATCCTATTTTACTTAGGAAACTGATGCAAAATTCCATAAAAATTCCGCAAAATAACTTGTTATTCTAAGTTTAAGTGTTGAAGACAAAATGTTGCAATTTACTTCACAAGTTATCACTTTCTTAGATGTACAAAAAATGTTTTGATTTCCCCTGTCCTTTGCCATATTAACATTTAACTCTATTATATTAAATCCCTAGTGAAATACCCTTTCCTAAGTATATAACTCCCTTTTTATATATACCCCAAAAACCCCTTTATTATAATGTTTTAACCAAAGTATTTATCTCCCTAAAATTCATTAAAACCCGCTTCTACAAGCCCTTTGGTTAAAAATATAACATTATACATTAATCCCGCCCCTATGGTGAATTAGTTGTATTAATTAATTTACCATATAAATAAAAAATATATATAAAAAGAAAAACTTTAGACATACAATACGTATGTTTAAATACCAAAAAATATCAATAAAGTTTCGAGAAAGCCTTGTGCCACCGTGGTCCGTCTACGTGGCATTCCACTTAAGCCAATTCCGCCGCAACCCCTTTCTTTTGCATACGGGATTAATTAAGTCATCTAGACTAATTAACAACCTTCTCCGCCTATTAAAAATCCCCCGGGGTGATTAAATTACGCGTTAAAATCTTTTAAAAACCCGACGGGCCCACCTTTGAACCCTCCGCCTATCTCCCCATCGCCCCAGCCGTTGGATCAGCCTCCCGCAGATCAACGGCCAGCGTTGATCCCGCTGCCCATCCCGTGTAAGTTTTTTAACCAGCGGGGGATGGGTGGTTTTGAATAGTCAAACCATCCACGTGGCAAGAAACCTGTGGAATCGCAAACCCTCCGATAAAAACCATCCTCGACCAAAAGCGGCAAGTGAATACCACTTACCGCCACCGCTTACCGCTGACAATTCCGCACGTCGATGACGCTATCACCTCGAAAATAGAAAATACTTTAACTTGCGAATAAAGCTATTGCTTTTTTTCCCCTGCTCTTTTCGTTGTTCTCGCAAAACGGCGTAGCTCCCGGGCCGCGATTTTCAAATTTTCACCGTAATTGATCATTTCGCTCAAATTCTGTCGCGCCCGTGTTACACAACAAATTCTCCGGCCATCGTCATGCTACCCTCGTTAAAGAAACCGCTCTGCCTAAAGGTGTATTTATCCTTTACGCCCCGACTGCAAGTAAAACTCAGTTTCCTTTGTTTTTTTCGCTGAAAAAGTGGTTAAAAATCATCACTGAGTCCTCCCTGGAGATTTTAAAACCTGTGAAATTGCTCCCCGAACCTGCAAATTGTTCCAATTTCCTTCATTTCAAGAATTCCGCCCGGCCCGTGAATAAAACCAAAAACCTCCATTTTGAATCCACAAGAACCAAAATGGAGGCCCCGGCAACTCTTAATATCACTCCATTGAATGCTCCTCACCGTGAATTAGACTATTTACCTCTAATAGATGAAGATTTCCAAATTAAAGACCTGCATTTTGATGAAAGTCCCCTATTGAGCTATTGTCGCTGCAGAGACGAATACTCAAAGGGGCAAGATCTTATAGGGTTGTGGGAATCCAATCTCCCAAGGTATCTTATTCCTTCAGTCCTTATTTTCCCAGAAATCATTCATTACTGTCATTCAAACTATGATCCCACACAAAGGGCAGTATTAGCTCCTGATCAAAGTGTTCTGTTTCCCATCACTCCACAGGCTATCAATGCCATGTTGCACTTTGAACCAGACCAAGAGTTAGCACCATTGTCCATGGAAGTATTGATTGAGAAAACTAGGCAATTAACCCCAGAGAAGCTAAAATCCATGTGTCAGCATTTCATGCTACCTGAGCATCAGCCAAAAGGGTCTCCCCCCTATGGTTTTTACTATTTCAATACATTGGGAAGGCTCATTGTAAATATAATATCTTTTGTCCTAGGATTTAACACCAATGAATATGTAGATGAGATAACCTTGGCTCTGCTATCCATTTTTACTCCTGGGAAACCTCCTGAGATCAAATATGATTATGCTTCTTTCATAGCCAGCAAAATCCATGATCAATTCTTAAGGTTAGATACTGAAAAAGTTTTTAAGTACTCCTCAGTTATCTATCATCTCATGATCTTCTATCAGTCAGAAAGGTTCCCTTTCCCTGTACAGAAACTTGATGCCAAGAAAAATCCCAGGTCAATCATTTTTTGGTCCCCCATCATTCATTTTTCCTCTGATTCTCCCTACTCCTACTCAGAATTCATTGATCAGTTTGTATATCCAGCAACAACTTTATTAACAGGAATTTCTCCCCCAAGACTAAGAAATGAAATTAGAAAGACCTTGCAACTGTCAAAGAGTTATAAGGTTGGGGATTGGTACTTATACCAAAACCATACAGTCATCAGGATTTATGGATGTGAATTACGTCCATTCAAGTTACCCAAATATGTACCAATGAGAATTTTTGCCTTGGAATAATTTAGGCAGATGAACAATTCAGATGTGATCCATTTCTGCAATGTAAAGAAGAAAGCTCAGTTAAGGATCAAAAGACAATTAGGTCCTTTCATCTGCAATTCTAGGGAAGCTGAGAGAGAAGCAGAACTTCTATTAGAGAAAAAGTTCCAGACATCTTTCCGTTGGGTTCCTTATGACCCCTTTGGTTTTATTTGTGAAAAAAGATTAAAAAACAAATCATCTCCCTATATACACCACAAGATTCCTGATCTAGAACAGTATGCAAATCAAGATGAATGGGTTGAAGGAACTCTTGTTGAAGAAGAAAGTGAAGCAGACATAATGAATAAGATTATGAAAGATGTTGAGAAGAACTTTGACCTAGAAACGTGTGGTCAAATGCAGGTACCCTATATTGGCACATCTTCAGCAACCACTCTACAGCAAGCATTACAGGAAGACAGTCCATCAGTAGCAGCAGAACCCAAGGGTAAAGGAAAGGAACCTGTAATCCAAGTTATTGAAACTTTGGTCATGGCTGAAAAACCACAAAGTTCCAAAGCACCGGAACAATCTCAGGCTTCTCCCACACCAGCAAAACACATCCAAGTTCCAGAGATGCAAACTCCACTGAATGTGGAAATAGGGAAAAAGAGGCTAGCTCCAGTTACCACACCTTCAAAAGGAGCCTCACAGGTTTATCAAGCTAAAAAACACAAATCTGATCCACCTCCAGATGTAGAAATTATAGATGAAGTATTTGATGATGGTAGGGAAGATAGTCAGCAAACAGGCACAGCAAGTGAAACAAACATAAGCCGGAAAGGGATACAAAAGCAATTAAGCACTGAAGTATCTTCTTTCAGACCGCCAAAGACAGATACTGGAGACATTAAAAGAACCTTCATTAATATTAAAACAAAGAATGATCCATTGAAAATGAAGGTATATGATCAGTATATGAAGATGGCTCCTCATAATCAAGAAAGGCTAATGTCAGCGTTTGACCTTTCACAAGGTAAAATGCTAATGAGCCACTTCAAAGAAAAGGTGCCAAAGCCAACTTCAGCAGCAGATTACATCAGAACAAATTTTGAAGTTTTAGCAAAGGATATCCATCCCCTGGACCAGATAGAGCTACATAGACAAACTGGGGAAATGGTTTATTCTACTCTCACCAACAAGGCCATGGCAGCTTTAACGCTGCAGGATTCTTTGAATAACACTACTGCACAATTGAAAATTGAGAAGGCATCCTCACAGGCCAAGGATAATAGAATAAAGTCTCTAGAAGAGATAATCATTGGTTTGGGTCACAATCCCAAAGACATTAAAGGTATTGAGGCATTGGTAAAGAAGAAAGAGGATGATATAGCTGCACTCAGAAAACAGCTAAAACTACCAGCCTCGAGGCACCCTCAGACCCAGGAAGTTATAAAAGGAAATTCACACGAAGAAATGATGGAGTTGCTCCTGAATATGACTGAGCGACTTAATGAAACAGAGAAGGAGTTGGAAAAAGCATTGCAGGAACAGGAAATTATCAAGCAGACATCAGCAACAGGTACTACAACAGCAGGACAGCAGATACAGCCATCTCAGGTGAACACTTCTGGCTTAAGTTCTGAGGACTTAATAAAACAAATGGAGAGTTTGCAACTGAGGGTCACAGAACTCCAAGAAACAAAATTGCAATTAACAAAATTGGAGGAAAAATATGACACATCTAAAAAGACAGCTGCTGATAACACCAGGGAGATAAAAAGGTTGGAAAAATTGGTTCAGGCTTTGGAAAAAGATCTTTCATTGGAGAAGCCTTTAAATGAAATAAATGACATTCTGTGGGGTAACATCATTGAGTTAATAAAGGGTATTCGGCCCTCTATTCAAGCTATTTTTGAGCAAAATGAGTTAGTTAAAATAGCCCAAGAAGAAATAAACAGAACCAGAAATGAATTGAGAGGCATGCCTGAGTAGGCCAATCAGCTCATTCAATTTTTGAATTCCAGAACAAAGCAACAGCTTACAATGTTAGGAATTGATGATAGGACAGGCACAGTTTTGGAAGTAAAGAGAGTTTTCACCAAGAGGACTTTCATGCAAAATTTAGAAAGGAAGTGCACAGACATTTTGGTTGATATCAACATTTTCAAAGAGAAATTTCAAGCTTTGTTGGATAGTGGGTTACCAAGTCCCATGCTCACAGAAGATCAAATAATAGACTTGGAAACCTATGTGAAGAGAATAAAGGCTCATGCTAAAAATACAGCTGCTTGTTCTACTAGCTCGTCAGAATCGACATTACCAACCGGGAAAAGTATCTATGATAAAGTGAGGAATTTATTTCATCTGGAACATGAAATAAAATATCTATTTCCGAATGAGCCCACCTTTTATAAACTTACTGAAGCAGATGAAACTTTAAGAAAGCTCAGAAGAACTATGATACCAGATGATCAATGGTGGAAAGAAATGTTGGAAATTCTATGAAATTCGTTTTCAGGATGAGAATTTATCTTTACTATCAAGTAAATGGTAAAAACAGGAAAACAGATGAAAGAGTATCAAGTGAAAAGGTTAAAGAGTATCCGTGAAAATAAAGAGTGTCCAACAAGCCAAAGAAATACTGCAAGGGACAGCACAGAGCCCTATTTTAGCACTTACCTCCAGCACGTCCACGAATAAAGGAACAGCACATCGGCAGTTACACATTATTCTATCCACGAGACCATTTGTCTCTTGTTTGTTTGTAAATAATGCTTTAAGTCAGCCTAGGTTATTGGCTAAGTTAGTGTAAGATTGTTTTAGATTATTTTGTGTATAAATAAACCCTCAAAGAGAGTGTTGAGGGTGGATTCTATTACTCTGCTGTAACGTTGAGATTTTCGGAATAAAAGCATTTTGGAGAAATTTATTCGTGGCTTACTGGATGACGATTTAAAGCACTGGACTTGTTGCAGGATTCATGTGTTGGACTACAGTTCAATAATTTTTTCTACCCTTTTGTCTGAAATACTATATTAGTTTCTAATATCATCATATCCATTTCTGAATAATTTACATAAAGGATTGAAACAGAATTTGCTTAATTGTACTCTGTTTTCAAATGTGGTTGTTCTTAATGTTTTCTTCTAAATTAGTTATAAGCATGAATTCTTAAATGCTCTTTCTTTGCTAATTTAAACATTGTTGATTACTATAATAAAGAATTCTTCATTGCTCTTTGTTTGTAGTCATTTCACTTCTTTCTTTTGAACATGGTGAAAGATTCTTAGTTGCCTTTCATCCCTTCAAGATCATCCCATCCACTTTAAATTTTAAGGATTGTTCTCTGTCTAGCTATCTTGCCCTGTAATACCATCTTGTGCTTAGAATAGAAATCCAGTAAAGCCATCCTTTGACTCCATAGCCCAATGGACTGAAAACTCTCAGCCTTGCCCTTAGTTTGTGGATTCCACCAATTTCCCAAAACAAATTTTGAATCTATAACTAGCCTAAAACCTTTCAAGAACAAAGATAAATCATAAAGAGAGAGCCCTCTCTGGATGCAGATTGGCTAGATTCTGCATCTAAAAGGTTGGTTTGTGGTTACCTCGGGTATACTTTCCTCTTACACAACTTCTAGGGAAACCTGAGTGATAACATAGTGGCGACCATACTGGGGATCTGAATCATTTTATTGATACTATTGTTTGATTTATAAGCTATGGGCAGAGTCTGAAGATCAGCCAGGTAGCCTTTGAAATTGCTTTTGCTCTGCAATTGCAAAAGTAAATAAAAGCTGTTTCAGTCTATCTCTGATTTAGCCTATATTTTGAATCTTAGTTTCAAAATTTTCAATCAGATTCTCTAGTTTAAACAGATCTTTGAGAAAATCTTAATCACATATCATTATTTCTTAAAGAATTTGTAGAAGTTGTATTTATTTTTCAATTAAAATCCAAAAATCCAAAAACACATAGTCTAAGAAAATTGGCTTCAGAAAGGATTCGACATACTAGGTCAAACCCTGACCCCAATCCACCACTAATATTTGAAAATCCTAATCTGATTCCTAGGATTCTTAGAAGACAAGGAAGTCAAGAAAGTTCTGAAAGAGGAAGTCAAGAAAGTACAGGAAGTTCTAGACCACTTTCTAGATCTGCATCTTGTCCTGTGAAAATTATTTATATTGATGACATTCCTTTTGATGCACGATTTGAAACATCTTTGTTTGTGAATTTTTATGAGACTGAATTATCTAGATTAGTTCCAGATCCTTTGTTCTTTGAGGATTTGCAATACAGATTTGTTTCACATCATCTTGATAGAGAATTGCATAACTCTATTCAGTCTGAGCAAACCTTTGAAGAAAGCTCAAACATTTTTGTGATTACTGAAGCATCTCCAAGCTCAGTCACTTCTCCTCAAACTTTTCAAACACCTGTTAGACCTCCATCTCCTCCTGTTAGACCTCCATCTCCTCCTGTCACTCTACTTTATCTTCCAATGGCTAATCGATATGCTCCTTTACAGTTACCAGCCAACCCTCCAGCTTTACCTCAGGACTACCAAAGTAAGATCACACCTTTTGATGGATCAGGTACCTACACAGCTCAACAACACACCAAAAGGATGACAGATTACTTTGAGTTTTATGAGATTGATACTGATAATATCCGTATGAGAATTTTCGTTCAGAGTCTTACTGGAGAAGTTAGAACTTGGTTTAGGGCTCTTACCCCGAACAATATTGCTGATCTAGAAGCCTTGTATAGGGCATTCTTGAACAGATGGGAGAAAAAGAAGGATCCTCTCCAGATCCTATCAGAATTTGAAAAATTAAGAAGAAGACCAAACGAAACCGCGCAAGATTACATCATAAGATTCAATGAATCTTATAATGCAGTTCCTCAAAACCTAAGACCCCCACCCAACAACGTGTTGGTTAAATTTCCAGATGGTTTTGACTCCGATATAGCTTATTCCCTTAGGGAAAGAGCTCCTCAGACACTAGAGGAAATGCAAAGCATAGTGGTGAGTGTAGAAGAAAATCTGATAGAAAAACGAGCCAGAGCTAGGGCAGAAAGAAGAATGCCTATGAATGAAGAACCTTCAGCTTTTGAAAAGAAGCTGGATGTAATCATTAAAGGTATGGAAAGATTAGGTGATAGAGTGGAAACCATTGAAAGAAAGTCTTCTACTGACAATCAGAATGTTGCAAGAAACCCAAACTTTAGGAGGAATCTGAACCAAAATATTGGAAAGAATGTCCCTGATCAAAAAATTAGGCCACCTTTCCAAGAAAACTTTGTTGAAGGTTCAACATCTGAAGAACCTATAGAAGATGTAGAAATAAACAATGTCAATGAGGGAAAAAATGAACCAGAAGTCTTCCTATCCCAGGATGATCAAGAGAATCATATCCTTGAAACATTCCAAAATCATTCAGGTGAGACTTTTGATTTCAAAGAAGGCTATGACACAGCAATCTACGAGGTTCATAAACAGTACAACTTGAGAAGTAGACGGATAGATGTACCAGAGAATAGCAAACAGAAAACCACAAAACAAAATGTCAAAGGTAAACAAAGCATTCCCCCTGTACAAAACATTTCCCCTATACAAAACAGTCCCCAAATACAAATTTTGTCTAGGATAACTCCCAATTCTTCAAATCCAATAATTGAGGATGTCTCTGACAACCAACCAATCAACAAACAACAATCCAGTACATCTCCTCATATAGGAAATGTAGAAGAAACAATAGAAGTTAGTCCTGAAACATCTTCAAAACAAAACTTCATTCATGAAAAAGAGAAAAACATTGAAGACCCAAAAAACAGAGAAAACCCAACTGTGCAAAATACTAAAACTCAAACAGAAAAACCCTTCAATCTAGAGGCTGAAATAGGAAAACATAAGATAGCTGTTCCTTTATCAGAATTGGCTAAACATGATGTCTATAGGAGTCAGATTTCCAAGTCCCTAAACATTAACATTACTGGATTGGATGATTCAGTAAACATTCTTGATGATCAACCCAAACTTCTTTTTGGCCCCGAGGTTAATGGCAAACCAGAAAGTGGAGGAACTCCTCCATTTTATGTTAGCCTGAATGTTCATGACAAGATACTCCATAATGCAATGCTTGATTCTGGAGCATCTCACAACTTGATGCCAAAAGCAGTAATGGAAAGATTGAATCTAGATATTACCAGACCGTACAAAGATTTGTTTTCATTTGATTCCAGTCAGGTAAAATGTTTAGGTTTGATTAAAGATCCGTGTGTCACTTTGGTACAATACCCTGCTAAGTCTGTTTTAATGGACATAGTAGTTGCTGATATTCCACCTAAATATGGTATGTTATTGTCTAGATCTTGGGGTGCTAAACTTGGAGGATCTATTCAACTAGACATGTCTTATGCAACTATTTCAGTATTTGGTCAGCCTAAAATATTATATAGAGAAACCTTGATGAAGTACTTAGTGAGTAGCCATGAGAAGCCTGAAAACTTCCCTGTTTACTCTGTACATTCTGACATGGATTCTTTTATTTTATACAATGCTGAGTCAGATCTTCCTACTGAAATAGAAGCTCCAGAATTGGAAACCATAAACAAAACCACTGTTAAAATTGAAGAAATCTCTGAAAACAAAGAAACACCAGATGATCAAGAAATACCTGAAAAAACTAAACAACTAGCTCCTGTCAAGAAACACGTTAAAACAATTGATGAAGATTATGAACATGAAATTCTATGGCATTTAGAGTTTGATGGATCTGTAAACAAACTAGGGGCAGGAGCTGGGATTTGGTTACATAATGTTGAAAATAATCATGCAGAGGGTCATGCTTATAGGTTGAATTTCAAATGCACCAACAACATGGCAGAGTACGAAGCTCTTTTATTAGGGCTTAAACATGCCAAGCAGTTAGGAGCTATTAGGGTATCAATTATAGGAGATTCCGAACTAATTATTCAACAGATTAATGGAGAATGTTCAACAAAAGACTTGAGACTGAAACAATACAGAGAAACAGTTGTGGAAATTCTCAACACATTTCTACAAGCTCAACTTGCCAAGATTCCCAAGAAACAAAATTTGCATGCCCACAGTTTAGCAATGTTTGCTAGTACATGCAAGTTACCTTTTGACCCCAATCATCAGTTTTCAGCCGAGATTAGGCACAGGCCTGCAATACTAGACAATCTTCTGAATTGGCAAGTATTTGCGAATAACAATCAAATCAATAATTTTTTGACACTTCAGGATGAGTTTTCTAACTGTAATATAGATGAAGACATAACTATTGATGAATTTGATCAAGGAAAAGAACAAAAAATAGAAATTTCAAGAGAAAATGCAATTCATATGCTGCATCCAACCACATTCACTGAAAAAGACATGCAAAATTTGAAACACATGGAATTTGATGAGATCATAGAAGACGAAACAGAAATCATCAATTTAAAAGATAATCAATTACCCAAAGGATTAACTCCTTTGGAAGATCTGTTTGACTCAAATGATATTCCATTTAGACCAAAATGGAACCTGTTAAGGCTGAAATGGAAGAATGCAACTTAGGAACACCAGAACATCCCAAAATAGTCAAGTTGTCCAAATCTCTCCCAAAAGATCAAAAGGTTAAATATGTTGAACTATTAAAAGAATTTCAGGATGTTTTTGCCTGGAGTTATGAAGACCTCAAATCTTATGATACATCCATCATTCAACACACTATACCTTTGAAACCTGACCAGAAACCTTTTAAACAAAAGCTTAGGAGAATAAATCCTGTTTTATTACCCTCAATTGAAAAGGAAATCAAAAAGATGTTTGAAGCAGGGATTATAGCTCCTATCAGATTCTCAGAATGGGTTTCTAACCTGGTACCAACAAGAAAGAAGACAGGAGAAATTAGATTGTGTGTCGACTTAAGAAATTTGAATAAAGTTTCTTTAAAAGACAACTATCCTCTGCCGAAAATGGATCACATTCTGCAAAGGGTTGTAGGATCTTCGAGAATATCACTACTGGATGGATTTTCAGGGTACAACCAGATTCTGGTTCATCCTGATGATCAGGATAAAACAGCATTTACCACACCATGGGGTACGTTTAAATATGTCAAGATGCCATTTGGGCTCAAGAATGTAGGAGCTACATTTCAAAGAGCAATGGATATTGCTTTTGCTAAAGAGATACATGATTTTCTGGTTATTTATTTAGATGATTTGACTGTCTTTTCTAAAACAGATCAAGAACATTTAGATCATCTAAGGCAAGTATTCATCAAGTGCAGAAGATATGGAATTTCTTTAAACCCTAAGAAGTCATTGTTTGGTTTGGAAGAAGGAAAGCTCTTAGGGCACATTATTTCTAAAGATGGCATTAGGATTGATCCAGAAAGAATTCAAGCAATTTTGCAAATACCCCACCCTAGAAACATAAAAGAGTTGCAAGCATTCATAGGAAAAATTAATTTCTTGAGAAGATTTATTTCTAGTCTAGCGGAATTACTTAGATTACTGACTAACATGCTGAGGAAAGATTCAAGTATTGACTGGACCGTAGAAGCCAAACAATCATTCGAGGAAATTAAAATGGCTTTAACAAGGACACCAGTTCTAACTAGCCCTAAATTTGATAGAGACTTCATTATTTTTTCATTTGCTTCTGAACATACTGTTGCAGCTGTTTTACTTCAAAAAGATGACCAAGGGTGTGAAAAGCCAATAGCATTTTTTAGTAAAGCATTGAGGGATGCATCTCTTAAATACAATATTATGGAAAAACAATCTTTTGCCTTGGTAAAAGCAATCAAAGATTTCAGAGTTTACATATTATATTCTCATGTGATAGCTTATGTGCCTAATGCAGTAGTTAAAGATATTTTGACTCAAGATGGCATTGAAGGTAAACGAGGTAAGTGGATAGCTACCATTTTGGAATATGATATTGAGATCAAGCCAACAAAACTTATAAAGGGCCAAGGTTTAGCACAACTTATGATAGAAACCAATTGCCAAGCCTTAGACCTCAATGAACTGGATAACGAGCAGGAGATGGCGACTCCTCATATCAGTCAAGCTTTCTTAGATTCACCCTGGTACACTGATATAATTCATGTTTTATTAAACCTGCAAGCTCCTCCAGGGTTGTCCAGAACCAAAAGAAGATTTTTAAAAATGACATCTTTGAAATATTTTATTTTAGATAGCACTTTATTTTGGAAAAATCATGAAGGAATCTTGTTGAATTGTCTCTTAAAAGATGAAGCTGATAAAATGCTTAATGAATTTCATGCAGGGGATTGTGGAGGACATCTCTACTGGAAATCTACTGCAGACAAGATCTTAAGGGCTAGCTTTTACTGGCCAACTTTATTCTCTGATGTTAAGAAATTTGTAACAACTTGTCATAAATGTCAAATATTTGAGGGTAAAAGAAAGTTGTTACCTCTGCCTTTAAAACCAATTTCCACAGAAAGACCTTTTCAACAATGGGGGTTAGATTTTATTGGAGAAATTCACCCCCCTTCTTCGGGGCAACATAGATGGATTTTAACTGCTACAGACTATTTCACTAAATGGATTGAAGCCATCCCATGTAGACAGTCTAATGATTATGTGATCATAGGGTTTTTAGAAACAAACATACTCTCAAGATTTGGCTGTCCGGAAAAGATTATAACAGATAATGCTGCTGCATTTAAATCAAAGAAAATGATCAATTTCTGCCATAAATATCATATTACTCTAGGCCATTCAACAACCTATTACCCCCAGGGTAATGGACTAGCAGAATCTTCTAATAAAAGCCTTATCAATATCATCAAAAAATTATTAGAAGAAAACAAAAAGAATTGGCACAAGAAATTGACTAATGCATTATGGGCAGATAGACTTACAACTAAGAAATCCATTGGGACTAGTCCATATGAGTTAGTTTATGGCATTGAAGCAAGATTCCCATCATCTTTAGGAATTCCTGTTATGAAATTACTTCAGGAGGCTCAAGTGGAGCCAAATGACATTCAATGAAGAATTAATCAAACAATCCACCTGCAACAAACCAGAGAAGAGGTATACCAAAGATCACAAGTCTTACAGGAAAAGCTAAAGAAAATGTTTGATAAAAGGACTAAAGCAAAGGATTTTCAATTAGGAGACAAGGTCCTAAGATGGGATTCTAGAAGAGAAGAAAAAGGGAAACATGGAAAGTTTGATTTCTTGTGGAAAGGGCCTTATATCATTCATGCCTTGCAGGGAAACAATACTTACTTTTTGAAGGACTTGGACAATTCAGAAGTTGAAGAAGGACCAGTCAATGGTCGAATGCTCAAGCATTATTTTGATCCAATTTACTAGAGTGTTTTAATGTTTCTAACTTGTACATAATATATTGTTTTCTTGTTTTATTTTTGTTAATGCACTTTGGATTGGATGGTGACTTCTTGGAATTGAAGCCCGAAGTGAAGGCCCTAAGTTCCAAAAGTTTCACTATCATATGTAAAATAAAGCTACCAGAAGAAGGAAGATTTCATACTTTCAGTTTGAAGACATTTTGAGGCATCTGACCTGCTGTTCTTGACTTTCCACAAGGAAAAGCCATCCCCAAGTGGAGACAGTGTTAGACTCCTATACCAATAGGTTTCATCTTTCATGATTGTCTTGATGGAATTATGGAATATGTTCAAACCTTCTTACTTGAGCAAAGGTGTTCCATATTCTTAAAAAACCAAAAAATCAAAAAAGTTAAAAAATGTAAAGAGGGTATACCCTAAAAGAAAGATCAAAGGGTAAAAAGAATAAAATGGTCAAAAAAAATAAAAGAAATGAACCCTAAGCAAAAAATAGACCAAGGAAAGTGTGCAAATCCAAATGCCACTGCTATTTCATTTTTGTGATAAATCAATTGTGTGCAGCTTGTCAAACCTTTGCCACAATTCATGAATAAGTCAAACTGTTTAAACTTGGCTTACTCATATTTCAATTTCATGTTATAGATTAGAGAATAAATATCTAGCCAAACAGTTTAATCTTGGCAGATAAGTAGTTAGGTAGAGTGAATAAAAGGTGCTCAACAGTTTAATCTGAGCCCTTGGATGTAATAAGGGTAGAAATAGATAGATTCATCATGTAAAAAGAAAAAGATTGAAAAGGGTTTGCAAATCTAAATGCACCCTAATAAAGAAGAGAAAATGGTAGTGTTAAGTAGATAGGGTAGGTAGATGGTGCTGCAAAGTGTTATCTGATGAATGATGCTGCTACATGTTTTTGATCCTTTACTTTCATCATAAGGACTGAAGCAGGAAATACACTGGAAAATCACAGCAAGCAAAAGTCAAATTCATTAACTTCCCTTATCATTTTCCCCTCAAAAGTTTTACTAATTTTCCCCAAAAGTACTAAGGTAATTGGAGATCAAAGGGGCTCAAGGCATTTCCTTGACTTCTGGAGGGACCGGACCCTCGGCCTAATGATCAAAAAGACCTAAGCACTTGAGATAATTCATCATTGTTATCTTCCATCTTTAACTTTTTCCTAAGAAAAATCATATTTTACTTAGGAAACTGATGCAAAATTCCATAAAAATTCCTCAAAATAACTTGTTATTCTAAGTTTAAGTGTTGAAGATAAAATGTTGCAATTTACTTCACAAGTTATCACTTTCTTAGATGTACAAAAATGTTTTGATTTTCTTTGTCCTCTGCCATATTAACATTTAACTTTAATTACTAAATCCCTAGTCAAATACCCTATCCTAAATATATAAATCCCTTTTTATATATACCCCAAAAACCCCTTTATTATAATGTTTTTACCAAAGTATTTATCTCCCTAGAATTCATTAAAACCCGCTTCTACAAGCCCTTTGGTTAAAAATATAGCATTATACATTAATCCCGCCCCTATGGTGAATTAGTTGTATTAATTAATTTACCATATAAATAAAAAATATATATAAAAAACTTTAGACATACAATACGTATGTTTAATACCAAAAAAATATCAATAAAGTTTCGAGAAAGCCCTGCGTCACCGTGGTCCGTCTACGTGGCATTCCACTTAAGCCGACTCCGGCGCAACCCCTTTCTTTTGCATACGGGATTAATTAAGTCATATGGACTAATTAATAACTATATCTGCCAGTTAAATATCCCCCGGAGCGATTAAATAACATTTAAAAAAAGTGTTTAAAAGTCCGACGGGCCCACATGAAACCCCCGCCTATCTCCCCATCGCCCCAGCCGTTGGATCAGCCTCCCGCAGATCAACGGCCAGCGTTGATCCCGCTGCCCATCCCGTGTAAGTTTTTTAACCAGCGGGGGATGGGTGGTTTTGAATAGTCAAACCATCCACGTGGCAAGAAACCTGTGGAATCGTTTCCCCTCCGATAAAAACCATCCTCGACCAAAAGCGGTGCGGGAATACCACTTACCGCTTACCGCTTACTGCCGGCTTACGTCACCCCGTACGTCGATGACGTCATCACCTCGAAAAAATAAAAAATACTTTTAACTTGCGAATAAAGCCATTTTTCGTGTTTTTCCTGTTCTTTTCGTTATTCTGAAAACGACAAAGCTCCCGCTGCGATTTTCAAATTTTCACTGTAATTGATCATTTCGCCCCAAAATTCTACTGCGCCCGTGTTGAAGAACAGTCCCGCCATTGCTTGTTACCTGTTAAAGAACCAGTTTCCGTCTAAAAGCAGGTATTTATCCTTTACGCCCCGACTGCAAGTAAAACTTAGTTTCCTTTGTTTTTTTCGCTGAAAAAGTGGTTAAAAATCATCACTGAGTCCTCCCTGGAGATTTTAAAACCTGTGAAATTTCTCCCCGAACCTGCAAAATTGTTCCAATTTCCTTCATTTCAAGAATTCCGCCCGGCCCGTGAAGAAAACCAAAAACCTCCATTTTGAATCCACAAGAACCAAAATGGAGGCCCCGACAGCTCTTAATATCACTCCATTGAATGCTCCTCACCGTGAATTGGACTATTTACCTTTAATAGATGAAGATTTCCAAATTAAAGACCTGCATTTTGATGAAAGTCCCCTATTGAGCTATTGTCGCTGCAGAGACGAATACTCAAAGGGGCAAGATCTTATAGGGTTGTGGGAATCCAATCTCCCAAGGTATCTTATTCCTTCAGTCCTTATTTTCCCAAAAATCATTCATTACTATCATTCAAACTATGATCCCACACAGAGGGCAGTATTAGCTCCTGATCAAAGTGTTCTGTTTCCCATCACTCCACAGGCTATCAATGCCATGTTGCACTTTGAACCAGACCAAGAGTTAGCACCATTGTCCATGGAAGGATTGATTGAGAAAACTAGGCAATTAACCCCAGAGAAGCTAAAATCCATGTGTCAGCATTTCATGCTACCTGAGCATCAGCCAAAAGGGTCTCCCCCCTATGGCTTTTACTATTTCAATGCATTGGGAAGGCTCATTGTAAATATAATATCTTTTGTCCTAGGATTTAACACCAGTGAATATGTAGATGAGATAACCTTGGCTCTGCTATCCATTTTTACTCCTAGGAAACCTCCTGAGATCAAATATGACTATGCTTCTTTCATAGCCAGCAAAATCCATGATCAATTCTTAAGGCTAGATACTGAAAAAGTTTTTAAGTACTCCTCAGTTATCTATCATCTCATGATCTTCTATCAGTCAGAAAGGTTCCCTTTCCCTGTACAGAAACTTGATGCCAAGAAAAATCCCAGGTCAGTCATTTTTTGGTCCCCCATCATTCATTTTTCCTCTGATTCTCCCTACTCCTACTCAGAATTCATTGATCAGTTTGTATATCCAGCAACAACTTTATTAACAGGAATTTCTCCCCCAAGACTAAGCAATGAAGTTAGAAAGACCTTGCAACTGTCAAAGAGTTATAAGGTTGGGGATTGGTACTTATACCAAAACCATACAGTCATCAGGATTTATGGATGTGAATTACATCCATTCAAGTTACCCAGGTATGTACCAATGAGAATTTTTGCCTTGGAATACTTTAGGCAGATGAAAAATTCAGACGTGATCCATTTCTGCAATGTAAAGAAGAAAGCTCAGTTAAGGATCAAAAGCCAATTAGGTCCTTTCATCTGCAATTCTAGGGAGGCTGAGAGAGAAGCAGAAAATCTATTAGAGAGAAAGTTCCAGAGATCTTTCCGTTGGGTTCCTTATGACCCCTTTGGTTTTATTTGTGAAAAGAGATTAAAAAATAAATCATCTCCTTATATACACCACAAGATTCCTGATCTAGAACAGTATGCAAATCAAGATGAATGGGTTGAAGGAACACTTGTTGAGGAAGAAAGTGAAGCAGACAAAATGAATAAAATTATGAAAGATGTTGAGAAGAACTTTGACCTAGAAACGTGTGGTCAAATGCAGGTACCCTACATTGGCACATCTTCAGCAACCACTCTACAGGAAGAATTACAGGAAAGCAATCCATCAGTTGCAACAGAACCCAAGGGTAAAGGAAAGGAACCTGTAATCTAGGTTATTGAAACTTTGGTCATGGCAGAAAAACCACAGAGTTCCAAAGCACAAGAACAATCACAGGTTTCTCCCACACCAGCAAAGCACATCCAAGTTCCAGAGATGCAAACTCCATTAAATGTGGAAATAGGGAAAAAGAGGCTAGTTCCAGATACCACACCTCCAAAAGGGGCCTCACAGGTACATCAGACTAAAAAACACAAATCTGATCCACCTCCAGATGTAGAAATTATAGATGAAGTATTTGATGATGGAAGGGAAGATAGTCAGCAAACTGGCACAACAAGTGAAACAAACATAAGCCAGAAAGGGAAAGCTTTACAAAAGCAATTAAGTACTGAGGTATCCTCTTTCAGACCACCAAAGACAGACACAGGGGATATTAAAAGAACCTTCATTAATATTAAAGCAAAGAATGATCCATTAAAAATGAAGGTATATGATCAATATATGAAAATGGCTCCTCATAATCAAGAAAGGCTAATGTCAGCATTTGACATGTCACAAGGAAAAATGATAATGAGCCACTTCAAGTCAAAGGTGCCAAAACCCATTACTGCAGCTGACTACATCAGGACAAATTTTGAAGTTTTGGCAAAGGATATCCATCCTCTGGACCAGATAGAGCTACACAGACAAACTGGGGAAATGGTCTATTCTACTCTCACCAACAAGGCCATGGCAGCTATAACGCTGCAGGATTCTTTGAATAACACTACTACACAATTGCAAATTGAGAAGGCCTCTTCACAGGCCAAAGATAATAGAATAAAGTCTTTAGAAGAGATAATCATTGGTTTGGGTCATAATCCCAAAGACATTAAAGGTATTGAGGCATTGATAAAGAAGAAAGAGGATGATATAGCTGCACTCAGAAAACAGCTAAAACTACCAGCCTCGAGGCACCCTCAGACCCAGGAAGTTATAAAAGGAAATTCACAGGAAGAAATGATGGAGTTGCTCCTGAATATGACTGAGCGACTAAATGAAACAGAGAAGGAATTGGAAAAAGCATTGCAGGAACAGGAAACTATCAGGCAGACATCAACAACAGGTACTACAACAGCAGGACAGCAGATACAGCCATCTCAGGTGAACACTTCTGGCTTAAGTTCCGACGACTTAATAAAACAAATGGAGAGTTTGCAACTGAGGGTCACAGAACTCCAAGAAACAAAATTGCAATTAACAAAATTGGAGGAAAAATATGACACATCCAAAAAGACAGATGCTGATAACACCAGAGAGATAAAAAGATTGGAAAAATTGGTTGAGGCTTTGGAAAAGGATCTTTCTTTGGAAAAGCCTCTAAAGGAAATAAATGACATTCTTTGGGGTAACATCATAGAGTTAATAAAGGTCATATGGCCCTCCATTCAAGCTATCTTTGAACAAAATGAGCTGGTTAAAATTGCCCAAGAAGAAATAAACAGGACCATAAATGAATTAAGAGGCAGGCCTGAGCAGGCCAATCAGCTCATTCAATTTTTGAATTCCAGAACAAAGCAACAGCTTGCATTGTTAGGAATTGATGACAGGACAGGCGCAATTTTGGAAGCAAAGAGAGTTTTCACCAAGAGAACTTTCATGCAAAATTTAGAAAGGAAGTGCACAGACATTTTGGTTGATATCAACAGTTTCAGAGAGAAATTTCAAGCTTTGCTGGATAGTGGATTACCAAGTCCCATGCTCACAGAAGATCAAATAGTAGACTTGGAAACCTATGAGAAGAGAATAAAGGCTCATGCTAAAAACACAGCTGATTGTTCTACTAGCTCGTCGGAATCAACATTACCAACCAGGAAAAGTATCTATGATAAAGTGAGGAATTTATTTCATCTGGAACATGAAATAAAATATCTATTTCCGAATGAGCCCACCTTTTATAAACTTACTGAAGCAGATGAAACTTTAAGGAAGCTCAGAAGAACTATGATACCAGATGATCAATGGTGGAAAGAAATGTTGGAAATTCTATGAAAGTTGTTTTCAGGATGAGAATTTATCTTTACTATCACGTAAATGGTAAAAACAGGAAAACAGATGAAAGAGTATCAGGTGAAAAGGTTAAAGAGTATCCGTGAAAATAAAGAGTGTCCAACAAGCCAAATAAATACTGCAAGGGACAGCACAGAGCCCTATTTTAGCACTTACCTCCAGCACGTCCACGAAGAAAGGAACAACACATCGGCAGTTACACATTATTCTATCCACGAGACCATTTGTCTCTCGTTTGTTTGTAAATAATGCTTTAAGTCAGCCTAGGTTATTGGC